>JAVYIG010005620.1:0-133169 GCA_035222895.1 Strongylocentrotus droebachiensis | reverse complement strand
AGGAAAAGGAAAAGGAAAAGAAAAGGAAAAGAAGGAGAAAAAAGGAAAAGAAGGAGAATTATGAAATAGGTGAAAGGGTCTTTCTTCGTGTGAGACAGAAAGGTAGCGTGAAGAGAGGAGGGAAACCTTTGGGGAGACCGCTTGTGTATGTCGCAGAGGTAGTTGACGTTAATCGGCAGAACTTTAAGTATACAGTAAGTGTCGTGCCAGAGTCACAAATAAGGTATCAAAATATGCTCATCTGACAGTAATTTAATGTATAAAACCCCTGAGCTTCTGGGGGCTCCGCCCCCTGGACCTCACACCAATTTGTGTCCTGCCAGTGTCACAAATAAGGTATCAAAATATGCTCATCTGACAGTAATTCAATGCCTATACCCACTAACCTTCTGAGGGCTCCACCCCTTGACCCCCGCCAAGAAATGTTCAGCGGGGCCTGCATAGAAGAGTGGGGTGATGGGGATTTTTTCGTCTACCCCGCCAACCTTTTTTTGCCATTGCCGGTGTCACCATTACGTACCAATATTTGGCTCGCATAATTTCAAATTTGCCCCCCCCCCCCCCACCTCCCCGAAAAAAACCTGGATCCGCGCCTGGCCTCATCAGTATTTATACTGTTCTCCCTGAGGGCCCTGCAATCATATAATTACCCGGTTCAATGGATTCAGGCTTACCCGCACACAATGTATGCACATTCTTCACTCCCTTGGGAGCATTCCAGCCAGGCGTCATATTTTTTTTCAAGCGCACAATTGCTAATCTAAGCACATTAGCTTTCGCATCTTAATTAACACCTGGGTGGAGAGTGGCAAATGTAGATCAATGTTTTGCCATGAAATTTGTGGGGCTCCCAAAACTTTAGAGGGGCCTTAAACACCTGACATTTTCACAGACATTATTCTTTCACCGTGAAACAATCATGTGGCCATGTGGTTGGTTAGAACCAAAGATGTTTGAATTTATACTGCGTTTCAAACGGTCAGCGTATCAAATTGAGCTTTCCCTTATGTTTCTGAATGTATGTAATGAACGCATTATAAACACAGCCCCTCTAAAGTGTTGGGAGCCCAAAATTGTCTTAATATTTTTATAGCAAAATTTCAGTTAAATTATATAATGATGTGGAAGAGGATGTCCTTCTGCAATGATTTATAAAACAAATATGTTTGAAGACGAATTTGACGAAGGAGTGCCCAATAATTTATTTAGGTTTGTGTTGTACGCAGAAAACCCTAATGTTGTACTTTCATCACTATATTCGTCTTCATAAACATGTTTGAAAATCCATGCAGAAGTTTGTCTTAAGTGTGTCCATCAGCCTGGTGTCCATCAAATTGTTGGGCCTTCCAACAATGTAGAAAGGCTCTAAAGCTCGGCTATAGCAAAACAGCAATTAATATACATAGAAAGAAAAAGGAAGAAGGAGATGAGAGAGACAGAGATAAAAACAGAAAGGGCGGGGGAAGATAATTATAGAGAAAGAGAGAGGATAACGAGAGAGAGAGAGAGAGAGAGAGAGAGAGAGAATGAGATGAGAAAGCGAGAGAGAGAGAGAATGAGATGAGAAAGAGATAGAGAGAGAGGGGGGGGGGTATAGAAGTGAGATATATTAAGAAAGAGAGGAAGAGAGAGAAAGAGAAAGAAAGCAGAGATAAAGGAAATAGAATATAACTAAATAAATTAAAAAATCGAGACAAAATATGAGATTTGTCGCATATTTTCATCACGAATTTCACTTCAAAGTTTGTGATTCCCAATGTCCCTTCAGAGCCACTATTATGGTTCGCTTGTGTTTCCCAACAAATTACGGTTAGCGTGTGCTCCTCAATAACGGTTCCACTGTGTATCAGTGTGTATATACATGAACCTATGTCTATGGTACATAGCGTATCCGGTGAAGTGAACCTTTTTTCAGTTTCTTAGGCGTTAGGTTACACTATAGCTGAGGTTACACTTTAGCAGCTTCACACACGTCCATCCCGTTTTGTCCACGGGTTCGGATCTGGAAAGTGTAATCTAGCTCGATGTCTAAATGTACAGCTAGATCGGTGCTTAGCGGCCTTGTTACGTGACCTTCTTAACAAAACTTAAACACCAGCATTAAAACAAAGATAAGTTTGTTTGTTTTCTTGAGGACCTTCATATTAATTCATTACTTATTTGTTGTTCTCTGAGTGTTTAATCTTGATTTTAATATATGGTTAAAGGGTCAAGGTATTGGATTTTATGGGCATATTCTATGTACAATCACAAACTGATAATTCCATGTATAAAGAGGAAATCAAACACGACAAGTCTAAATCATATATAAAAGACTTAATCAGCTAGACTGTGATAATTATTGTACAAATTAATGAGCAAAATGAATGATGTCAGCTGCTATGTTTGTTATATACCAGTTTAAGGTATCTATTTCCCTTTTTTATTTACCAATACGGGAATTTTCATTAATTCTGTGTACACCAGTTTTTTGGTTCAAGAGCAGGATATCCGAGGTCAAAATTAGACTCCATCTTTCAAATGTCAACAATCTTCAATGTGTCGGACCAAATACATTTAAAGTACAACTAGAATCACTGATGACAGTGTACTTATGTTCTATAGAACACATATGTACAGTGACAATTATCTTGGTGGGAAATTTATTTGCTCTCATCGTGACATATATAATGTATCAGATATTTTGCAACCTCAGATTCAAAACAGAGATTCTCTGTTTTAAATCTGAGGTTTCAAAAGTTAGAGCTGTGGATGTATATGTACTGCTTTTGCATGGCATCTGGAATTTCAGCATGATGTTATTGTCTATCTCTCCAAGTTGAAATCTGTTGACATAATTAATCTTATCATTATCAGATATCCTGTGCCTGTCATTATTGCCATGCCCCTACAGCAATCATTGAAAAAGAAGAGACATACGTTAGTACAGTTTTCATAATCCTCGTATTAAAGAAGTATAAATACCCATCTTACCAATTCTGTTGCATACAAAATAAAAAATTGATAGCGAAAGGATTGTTTTCTTCTCCAAAGCAAACAAACGAATTATTGATTATATTCTCTATTAAACTAAAACTGATTTTGTCTCAATATTTTTAAAGAATATGTTCTGTACTTCTACTTTATTTTAGTTCATTTGGCAATCAAAGTAATTGACATAATCAAAAATACAAAATATAGTGATAGATTGAAAAATGACACTAGTATTTATTAATTGATGATTTTTGTTTCGTTTACATAACTTTAAATCCCAATTCTAGTTTGTTTGTTTTCCTTGTGAACCTACATTTTAATAAATTACTAATTTGTTGTTGAGTGTGTACTCCTGATTTTCATATAAGATTAGAGGTTCAAGGTACTGGATGTTATTACATTTTCCTATGTACGATCATAAACCGATGAGAGGAAGACAAACATGACAGGTCAAATCATAGATAAACCTCTAGATCAGCCAGATTGTGATAAATTTACAAAGAATAGGACAGCAATTAATGTATAAAGATGTGATTGAACAAATCGTAATGAGCATAAATACAATTTAAAGGTACTATGTCCCATTTGCAGGTCAGAAAAATGAAAAGGTTTAATGTCCATCTTACAAATGTCTAAAACCTTCAATGTGTGGGACCCATCAGACGCGGATCCAGGATTTTTTAGGGAGAGGGGGGCAAATTTAAAATCATGCGAGCCAAAATATTGGTACGTAATGGTGACCAGTGGCGTATCTGGCGCTTGGTCTCGTTGGGTGGGTGGGGGGGGGGGGGGGGCAAGAGGTGCACAAAAGCATATCCCACGCCTGTCATATCGAAACATAACACCCACATCTGGTTCAGAACGTGGGAAGGGCTTTCACCAGGCTTTCACTCCCAGCTGTAATAACTATAATATGATTACAAGTTGTGTTTTATGCCCTTCAGAACCCGCAGAGTGAGAAGACTGGTTGTTTACGATATCACTTTAACAAATTTATACGTAGTTGGTTCTTTGGAACAAACATGCCAAGAAAGACAACTTGTAGTCTTTGTACGATTAAAGTTGTACAGTGCGTCCCAGAAAAAAACGAAACCGAGAAGTATCGATGTTTTATCATAACTTAATCACAACCATAATTAATGAATGATACATATTTTGAAAGCTTAGAGTCTCCTCTTTCAGTTGATGCTACTCAGATGGTACATATTTCACGCATGAGTGATTAAAAGCAATTTGAAGGAAGGAAACCAAAAAGACATTTGGCGGGCGGTATCTGAATTTCGAAGAAAAATTCATATTTCTAAAAAGTTGAGTTTCTGCCCTTTCATATGACACCTCAATCAGCAAAAATGAGCGAGGAACGACAAAGTTCTGTTTGTTTAAAGTAGTGCTTGCATTTCCATAATTTTCTTAAACGAATTCGTTTAAACTGACTGACTGCCGTATCAATAAACGAAATTAACAATAGACTTAACTCCGTTTCGTTGACAATCAGCCGTAGACGAGAGTCTTTATGCATGGCTGATTGGCAACGAAACGGAGTTAAGTCTTGTGTCAAATCTGCTTTTTGATACGGCAGACACCCAGTGAAAATGATTTCGTTTGTTAAAATTATGAAAATGTAAGGGCTACTTTAAACAAACAGAACTTTGTTATTCCTCGCTCATTTTTCCTGATTGAGGTGTCATATGAAAGGGCAGAAACTCAACTTTCTAGAAATGTGAATTTTTCTTCGAAATTCAGATACCGCCCGCCAAATGTCTTTTTGTTTTCCTTCCTTCAAATTGATTTTATTCACTCGTGCGTGAAATATGCATCATCTCAGTAGCATCAACTGAAAGAGGAGACTCTAAGCTTTCAAAATATGTATCATTCATTAATTATGGTTGCGATTAAGTTATGATAAAACATCGATACTTCTCGGTTTCGTTTTTTCTGGGACGCACTGTATAGGCGGATACTCCACCCTCTCATACAAAAAAGCCTGCAAAGGCAACAACATCAAATTGGAAAGACACCTCCAGTCAGGCCTCGGCCTGAGACACCTACTTGCGTTTCGTGAGAGGCTGAAGTATTCGGACCAGCTATTGATACTGTTGTATTGAGTAAGTTTTGAAGAAGAATAAAAACAAGTACTCACACGTCATCAATTTTTTTTTTTTTTAACACAATAATTGTTTGACTAAATATATACTTTTCGTATTTAGTCAACTGACAAGTTATTTTTGTCATAATTATAACTGATTAACATTTGAAGATTTCCTATAGTGCCTGGCCGTGCGTGTCCCACGTTTGATAATGTTTAGAAAGGTTGTGGTTGGGTTGGGTTGGGGGGGGGGGGGGGGGAGGCACGCTCACCCATCCTTCGATTCACGCCTGAGACCATTTAAATTAAAATTAAAATTACTGATGAAAATGTAATATGTTCGATTTAACACGTTAGATACAGTGAGAATTATTTTTGTGAGAAATGTACTTGCTCTCATCATGATATATATAGTGAACAGATATTTTGCAACTTCAGATTTAAACAGAGATTCTCTGTTTTAAATCTTAGATTGCAAAATTAGGAGCTGTGGATCTTTATGTACTGCTAGTTCATGGCACCTGGCAAACATTAAAGGAGAAAAAAGAAGCCTTTACCATTTTACCAATTATGTTGTATACAAGATACAAAAGTGATTACGAAATGATTTCTTTTTCTGCATCGTACAGGAATGAATCATTTATTATATTTTCTAACTAAAACTGCTATTATTTTAATATTTTTAAAGAATATTTTCATTTTTTCTACTACATTTATTTGGCAATCAAATTCATTTATAAAAATTTATATAAAATTCAAATATTGTAGATAGATTGAAAAATGATACTTGTATTTAATAATTAATGGATTTTTGTGACTCAACTTTAAATTTCAATTCTAGACCGCAGATCCTGAATTACCAGCAACAATATGCTTGATATGTACATCAGCCAGTCTACAGATACAAGCTCCCTTTCACATCTCCAAGCAATTAACGGGGACCACAACGCTAAACAGATTTCTGTGTCGTTGACTGGTTGCTTTCTTTTTCAACTAACACTTCTAGTAAATCAGATTTTCAAATTGTTAAGTTTTCATCATATAATATTTAAGAGGAAGTACTTATAGTGATACTTCCAAGATTTCCTGACTTTCTGGAAATTTAGAATCTTGCAGAAGAAAGGAAAAGAACTAGTTAAAGTTGGAGGAAAAACCCAAAGTCATAATCCATACTAAGTTAGCTCTGTAATTTAAACAGTTTTGAGAAGCATCATGTTAAGTGTTGTTGCTGATCTAAACAGCTATGATTCTGTCATGGAGTTTGTTTTTTCCAAATTCACATAGATAATTATATTAATGTTAATAAATCTTACAATATAAAATGGTAATTTCAAAGTAGAATTCATCTGAGTCTTTCATGAAGATTCAGTGTTCCCAACGGTTACACTTAAATCATTGAAACTATTTTTCTTTGTTCGTTCTCATGTTATCTCTCTACCCCTTCTCTATAAACCCACTTTCTCCCGCACCACCCCCTCTTCCTCCCCCCCTCTCTCTCTCTCTGTATAATATATATATATTACTCTCCATCTCCCAATAAACAAATTCAAGTGAAAATCACGTCAATATCAAGGTATCGACTTGAAAAGATTTACGTTCTTCAAACACTTGACATGTGTGTGTTTCTTGCACTAGTTCATTTAACAAACATATACACTAAATCACGCAATTTTCACTGTAACATCACCATTATAATAACGTGATTATCCCTATTTTGCAGACCCTGGTTTGCAGACCTAATACTCCCTTTGTTTGGTTATGAAATTACATCTTCATAAACGAAATGATCACATTCTTTAGAAGTTTTAAAATCGCGTCACAGAAACATGTGAAGAGTTTGTGATAGTTTTAGTCAAAATTTCCGCGTGAAATTTAAGTGAATATGAAGAGGCTGACTTGGGATGAATCCTGCTTTTCATTCACGTGAAATTTACGTCGTAGAGGAAACATGTTTTTGTAACCCGCTTTCAACCCAATAATTACGCAAATGTTACACAATGAAGTTTGGGATTAGGAGGGGGGAGGGTGCAAACATCCCAAAAGGAAAAGCTAGTTTCAACTGGTCTAGTTGATGAACCAGTTAAAGCCAACGCTGGAAATTGAAATGGGCTAACTGATTCAGTTGAAATGGACCAGTTGACCCACGCCAGTTGAATTACTGGACCAGTTAGAATGCAACTGGTCAAGCACAACTGGATCGGTTACACTAGTTGGATTTCACTGGTCTAGTTGGACCACTTGAACCATTTGGTAAAACTCCTTAACTAGTTGAACTTCTAGTTAAAAAAAACTTAATTAGTACTTTGGGATGTAAGTGTTGCACTTGTATTAATTCATTTTGCCAATGGCAACATCACTGGTTTGTCTGGATTTCCAATGTAAAGGCTTTGGTAATTAGAAGACTTGGATAATTCGTGTATTAATAATTTCCATATATTTGTATTTTAATGAATTCATTTTAGTTCATACTTAATGTTTCCCTTATTCATGTTTAATTGAATGTAATTTATACGAAATAGTGAATGTCCTAATAATAGGCAATTTATATATAAATTGCCTATTATTAGGACATTCACTATTTTGTATAAATTACATTCAATTAAACATGAATAATAATTGTAGTATTTGCAGTAATCAGTAATTAAGAAATATGCTGTAAATTTAGATAAATTGTAAACAAAACATAGATCTGCACGCACCCCATATTCAATATGCAAATTTACTTGTGTCAACTGGTTAAACTGGGAATATGCACACGGACCAGTCACAGGATTATCACACGGAACTTAAATGGTAACTTTGAAACCATTACAAAAAGTGTTTAAGACACCCATGAATTACTCATTTTTCACAACTGAAAAATCACAGATTCACACCTAAGAAATCAGTTTGAGTCACGGGATCATCACCACGGAACTTATGGTAACTTTGACTTCATTTACAAAAGGTGTTTTAAGACACCTAAGAATTACTATTTTTTCACACCTAAAAATCACGGATTCACAGCTTAGATAAGTAATCAGTTTGAGCCACGTAATCATCACCAAGAAAGTTATGGTAACTTTTTAACCATTTAAAAAAAGTGTTTTAAGACACCTAAGAAATTCTAATTTTTCACACCTAAAAATCACGGATTCACAGCTTAGATTAATTATCCGTTTGAGTAACGAGATCAACACCGGGGAACTTATGGCAACTCTGACTATCATTTGAAAAGGCGTTTTAAGACACCTAATAATTACTAATTGTTCACACCTAAATATCACGGATTCCCAGCTTAGATTAGTAATCAGTTTGAGCCACGTGATCATCACCAAGAAAGTTATGGTAACTTTGAAACCATCTAAAAAAAGGGTGTGTAAGACACCTCAGAATTACTAATTTAATACAACCAGAGATTCAAGGACATAACAATAAGACGATTATAAAAAAAAAACTCGTTTCTTGGTCAAGTGGTTATTTGGTCATAAACACTTGGTTTAAAAAGGTAAGTGGAATCACATTACTCCAGTCGCGTGATAAATTGGTGGTTTTTAGGTGAGATGAAAACGTGAACAGGAGTACAATTTTTTTTTTAAACGAAGGCACGTGTCGATAACGTTTAAATTTAGTTCAAAATGCACCATACTTTACTGAAAAACACTTAAAGATAAAGTTGAGTTCTGGTCATGCGATTGCATTGTGAAAGAAAAGGTGTGGAATGAATCAGAAAAAGTTGATCATGTAGCATGTATTGGTGTGTACTGCAAGGTTCTGGAGTCATCAAAATCATAATAAATTTGGCCCAGTCTTGGTAAAGTAACAAGCGCTGTACACATTAAGATGTTTATGGGACTACACAAATGGTGTCGAGGCTACTAACCTTGATTTGCTTATCTTTATATGCTCATTACTCAGCCAGTATACATTTTCTACCAAAATTGTTTGGCAAATGACATTTATTTGTAATCTTGAGCATTCAGTGTAAGTTTCGTTTGATTCTATGATAATTCATTTTCTTTTTTTACGAGAACTCAAGTTTATCTTTAAAATACATTCACAATTAAAAGCGGTTATTTGTTAGTGTTCGGTTAATTGGGCTTGTATCACCTACCTTTCCCTCTCTCTCTCTCTCTCTCTCTCCTTCTTCCCCCTCCTCATTGTAACCTGGTAAAAATCGAGCTTATCTTACCTCAATAATACACTCCATTTTCAAAGAAAAGTAAGGATTGTAAACTTCAGGCAACATGCACGGCTTAACGAGCTCTGTGTAGTGACTGCCTAAGTACGCGTACAGCGATCACTACGTCAATCCGATCCGATAATGGAGCACGGAGGGCGGATCCCTCAATTCGAAGCATTTAGTCATGACCCCTGATATGAAACATGATTAACAACATTTTGCATTATATACTGCTGCAAAGATTCTGACTGGTTTTAAGATTGACCACTCAGCTATTTTCATAGAATTTGTTCCATTCAATGAACGTAGAGGTCGGGGATTTTGGAAATTTAATGTATCACACTTTACAAGATGAGACTTATGTAGAACTGATTCGTCAGCATATAGTAAAGGTACAGAAAAAACATATAGAAACTTAAATCCTAACATATTTTGGGATTTTCTGAAATGTGAATTACGTTCAATTACAATTACCTATTCGATAGGAAAGTCAAGAGAATCCAGAAGGGCGGAGACCACGTTGATTGAGAAAACAGCCAAATTGGAGGCTCGCTATTGTATAACGCAGTCCGACACTCTCTCAAATGAAGTCAAACAGTGTAGAGAAGAGTTAGAGTTGATATACACTGTCGCTCATATTGTTGGAATATTTTTGTTTACCCCAATTTATGGAATTATTTTGACAATGATTTATTCCTAATAGATCTAGATCTAATAGTATACAATCTCAGATTTTATTGAATAATAATTTGCCAGTGTTTGTTTTGCAAGACTGCTAAAGCATGTGGATTCTACTATGCTTATCAACTAGGGAACAACGCCCTTAAGTCATAAATGACAGTAATGAGGATTAATGCCCCACAAAAGGGCACTTATATGGCACATCGACACGGTTTTGATCATGGGGCCTCACAGTTACGAGGCCATTGATTTGCCACTGAACCATGACTGTACGCAGCGGGGGCTAGGGGAGGGGGCAGTTTCCACAAATAAAATAAAAAACAAAGAAAACGCAATAAATTATCAATAATTCATTTAATATTTCCCCCCGGTCCCCAACATACAAAAATCCTACGTACGGCCATGCATTATGGCTCAAGGCATTGGCACACATAGCAATAAACTGGTATTTTACCTGGTAGATTTATTGGAGAAAATGTTCGGACTGCTTTGGATACGATAGAATTCACAAATAAAACTAATTAGCCTGGCTTGTTGTTGTTTGCAGATAGAGTGGTCATTCATACTGAAAACATTATGTTTTTTCAATTTTGGCATCGACTTGGTCAATTGGATTACAGTTTTATATAATGACGTGAGCTCATGTGTTATTAACAATGGATTTGCCTCTGAATATTTTAAAATAACATGCGGGGTAAGACTAGGCTGTCCGTTAAGTCCACTCCTTTTCATCTATGTAGTGAAATATCAAGTCTCAAGATTAGAAAAAGAAACCTTGATTAAAGGTATTAAAATACACAGCACAGAAATTAAAATTAATGCCCGGCCTATGCTGATGATACGGTATTATATCTGGAAAGCTGTAACGATCTTTTAAGAGTTTTAGATATCCTAGAAGGATTTAACTGTCTCACTGGCCTAGCATAAAACAAAAATAAATCAAAGCTGTTAATTTTGGGTTATTATAAAGCTCACCCGCTGGACATTGCTTCGTCTTGGTTGACGTTCAACCAGGCACCTAGCCACAGGGGGGGGGGGGGGAGGGGGGGGGGAGAGGCATGGGGGGGGGGGGTGGGCACGGGGGGCAAGTGCCCCCCCCCCATTTTTTCCAAGATCGGTTAAACTTTTTTTGACCTCGATCGATTAAATGTATGTGCCCCCCCAGACATCAAACTCTGGCTACGTGCCTGCGTTCAACACGGGTATTACTACTATTTTCGGTGCATTTGAAAGACATTTTTTAATTAAACTTTCAACCCCAACTACAAAAAATGAAAAATATCTTCCGTATTTGGTCAATGAGAGACCTAACTCCCATTGTCAAAATTGCTATCGTAAAATCATTGGGATTGTCTCAACTAATTTATTTACATTCTATCCTTCCTAGACCACCTGAAGCTTTTTTAAAAGAGGTCGAGTGTTTACTTTTTAAATTTATTTGGAGTTATTTTTATGGAAAACCAGACAAAATAAACCGTAACACAATAATTGGAGACTATATAGACGAAGGTCTGAGAATGTTACATTTACCCTAAATTATTTCAGGCCTAAAGATTGCCTGGGTTAAACGTCTGCTTGACGAGAGTAATGTTGGGCAATGAAAATGTCTTAATGAAGTTTGAAGTTTCTTTGGCTCCATTTGGAGGAATTTTTTTCTGGTATAGTAATATTAATAAAAACGACTCTTATATTGTCGATAAAAAAAACTTTTATTCGGGAAGTTGCCCAGTCATTGGCCTCTTTATACGGAAATCAGTCCTTCCTATATCAGACGAAAAAATATAAGGAACAATTACTCTGATTCGTGGAAACAAAAAAGTATTATTCATAAAGTCATGGTATGACAAAGGTATAATTAAATTATCGGATCTTCTTGACGAAAATGGTAATATTTTTACCTTCTTTCAATTTATAAACAAATATAAGTTTGATTACAATTTTATAGAATTTTATTATGTGAAAACGGCTATTCCTCATAATTGGAAAAATAATATCCCTAAATGTTCAGAGGAAGACCTAACAGCTCAAGAGGAATGATTAAAAATGTAATGAAGGTAACGAAGATATATCTCTATATCCATGTTCAACAGGTTTTTAGTCCCCCTAAATCAATAGATAAATGGAATTCTCTGTTTAATAACCCAAACATAGACTGGGCTAAAATGTTCTTAGTTCTTTTTAGGTCATGTTTATCTACACGGATCCGTTATATTTAGTTTAAGATAATACATCGTATAGTGAGTGTTAATAAATATCTTAAATTATTAAATATTTCGCAGTCAGACTTATGTTCATTTTGTTATAGCTCCGTGGAATCTATAGCACATTTTTGGGGGATTGCCCAATCATTAGAAGGTTTATTGCGGATGTCCAACATTTCATTTTAGAGGATAAAGTTACTTTGAATAAAATTAATTTCTTATTTGTGTTATATGGAAACGTTGGAGTTCAATTTAATTTTATTATTTGATATGCCAAATACTACATATTTTCCAACAAGTGCAAAAATAGCGTACTCTCACTAAATTCGTTTAAATGCATGTTAAGGTATTATCGTTCTCTTGAAAAAACATTTATGTTAGAAATAACAAATTTGTATCATTTGATAATAGGTGGAAAAACATTGTGTTGCTTTAAAAAATATATTTAAAAATTTACCACCATGTCTTGTATAATCAGCTATATTCTTGTGGTTGATTCTATTGGTTATATTATGTATGTATATTCATACATGTTTTGTTATGTTTTGCAAAGTCGAAAGCAATACTGAATAAAGATGATTTTATTCAAGAAAAAAAAATGATAATAATTTGCAATTAGTGCCTCATTGAGGGTCAATAAATCAGAGGAAATGAGGGAGTATCTAGCCGGAAAATCTTTAAGAGGGCTCTTCCCCCCTTAGAAATTAAGAAATTGCCCAAAGAATCTTACTTAACAATTTATAAAATTGAACAAAACTATTTAGAGGATGGAGAAAGGGACTTCAATTTCTTTGTATATGGTAACCTTTTTCCCTCCAAATTACATAATACAAACTTCTTTGCTCGGTCGCCTCGCTCCTTCTCTAACAGAAATGTAATTTGTCAAAGAGCGTCGGTAGAATGCAAAGTTTCATCTTCCCCATTTAGTCACCATGTTCCCTTTTATGTTGTGTTTCCCGGGGCTTAACACCCACCCCCTTAAACAAAATGACTAGAATTGCTTGCAACAGCAGTACATTGGAGCCCCCAGCTGGAGAACCCTCTGTAATGGAAGAAATAAAGTGCCATACACCTTGTATGTTTTAATCAACCCCCCCCCCAAAAAAAAAAAAAAAAAAAAAAATGCAATTAGTTGTGTGTCTCCCCGCCTCCCCCGTCAGTGCGCCCCTTCTCCTCATGATCATCCGGTCTGGCTACGCCATGCAATGACCATGGCATGGTAGGAATGAGAAGTGAATAAGCCATTAGGAGATATAGCACTTGTACAAATTGATGACCCCCAAATATCCACAGATCTTTTACACATTGAGACAATACACCTCTTGCATTAATAGAATAATCACTGCCAAAGTAATGGAGGTGCGTCATGAAAATAACTTTTGTTTGCCCTCTTGCAAATAATACTTATTGTGTGTCAAACGATGCACCGCCGCGCCGGTGCATAAATGAATTATGATTACATAACTTACATCCAACAGTCATCTCGATGGGTTTTACAGTTTTGTACAAAACAGATATCTGTGCATGGACAGAAAAAAGGTAATTTAATGAGATTTTGTTTTAGCCCATGCACAGATAGTATCACCAAGTGGCTTATACATTAAGGAATGGAATCTAAAGACCCCCGGTCTCAGCTAAATTTTGTAAAACCATTTTGGAGAAGTTTGGATAAAATAGTCCTTTTAAAGTACCAAGAGGTATGGTCCACGACCTAAGCTACACTTCTACCCGTAGGCCTGTACGCGTATCGTATTTGAAGTTTGAAGTTTATTTATTCCACATTTTACATAAAAAACAGTTTAATTTCTTTTTACATTTTTTTTAATACAGGCGTATATTAAAGAAGAGTAGATTTCACACCATATTTTTTTTTAAAAGATTTCAAATCAAGTATAATGTACGGAAAATAAGTGCGAAATTTCGAAATATTTAGATATAACAGGCAAGGTAAAAACAATGTAAAATGTGGGGAGCCTAAATAAAACCAGGCACCTGGCTTTGAAAAAGGATTTTCATGACATTTATTTCAAGCATATTGCTCCGTTTAGTCTCATTTCACAACGCCCCCTATCGTCATGGGTCAGCAGCCATACATGTTAGCCTATGGAATTGTACCAAAAAAAATCGTTAAAAATTCTTTTTTTTTTGTTTAAACGAAAAGCACATCCACCCCGACTTACGTTATCACTAGCTCTTTCATTGGAACCCTCATGTCCCATTGACTTTTGAAAGTTCACCCACCGTCTCTTGATCAAAATAGGTTGCAAGCTCGTCATTGCCTATAATACACATGTGAAACAAGTCGAACTTTGGACTCAGTTTGCCAAGCGATTTGAAGATTATAGGTCAAGCACACGAAGGATAAGAAGCATGAATTATCATAGATCACTTCTGCTTGGTTCATTATGTCCATTTCATCCAACCCCCACCGTCATTTTTCCATTTAGTAAAAGCAAACATTTTGACGAGGTAAGCAAAAACATGAATATTCATGACACACCATGGACTATTCGGTTATTATTAGATGCCACCAAGCATTTCATATCATTATATAGTTTGGTATGTTTCTTTTACTCGCTCATGAGTTATTAAATATCAATGATGGTTTAAAGATATGTAAAAGAAATTTTAGTTGATATTTATTAACAAAGTAATTTATATTTAGCAAAGCAATCTCACATACAAAATTACTATCAAGTGTCGTCTGCTACGCCGATTGTCGCCTGCTTCGTTTAAGGCACATATTTATCGTTTGGACTGTAAGGTATACCAGGGAGATGCAGGAAAATGTTGTTTATGCGGATCTTTTTAATGATTACGTAATGGAAGTGGCGAGACGCCACGATTCCGCGAGGCGGTATGGCAGGTGAGAGTTATTGTATTGAGAAGGAAAGGAATGCTAAGCTACAGATGTCTTTTTAACTGCACATAGTTCATTGTAGACCTTTTATTGAGACACTACATGGACACCTGCACGGCACCTACTTCAGTACGAGAATACAACCGGCGGCGCGGTGGCCTGTACTTATAGCGAAGAAGAAGAAGAATGTATCATTCGCGCCATTGCACGCGAACACATCACACCCAATGGCATACACAGTGGAACATTCTAAGAAATTGAAAAATTATCTACAAAATAGACCTCTTGAATCATCTGAGACGTAACTTACCCTATTCTGATGACTTCAATGAATGTCAAGATAACAATGGCTGCGTTTCCATCCAAAAATAAAACTAGTTTGCAATTAGAAGTAGTCCATTTCTCGATAATTTCACAAAATATATTTGCCGCCGCATTCAATATGACGTCATTGACAGCTGATTGGCTAGTTTGGGAGTGACGTCGAACGAGCTATGTTTGTGCTGCAGTGATCCAGCGAACGAAAATGAGACATTCGGAGCAATATGGCCTCCAAAAATCACATCGAAGATGGATTACGGCGATTTATCAACGCCTGTTGAATAAAACAATTAATCACTTCATCTAACCATTCGCTACGTTGAAAAGAAAATGCTCAGACCTCACAAATTATCTGACCTAACGCAATTTAAAACTCACAACATGCTGGAATTATTCTTGTTTTATTATTCATTTTAATACGAATTGATAAGCCATTGTATAAGCAAGTAAAACTAAATATAGAAAAGTGAACTGTTGAAGAATTTCAGAAATAAAAATATACATTTAGTTGCAACTGTATACGTGAAGTACTAAACTCAGTGCATGTAACAAAGTGTTAAACGTGATTCTTTTCATGTGTTTTCGCAGATAATAGGGCATGCCCTAGTTACGAAGCCACCATTATTATTATTATTATTATTATGCTTACATCTTAAGAACGAAGACGGATTACGACGCTTTATCAACGCCTGTTAAATAATCACTTCTTCATCTAATCATTCGTAAGGTTAGAAACCATTCTCAGACCTCACAAATTATCTGATTTAACGTAATTTAAAACTAACACATGCAGGAATTTGTCCTTGTTTAATAATCCATGTTAATACGGAATGTATAGCCATCGTATTGACAAGTGAAAAATATAAAGAGGCAAACTGTTTGAGAATTTCAGAAATAAAAATATACGTTTAGTTGCAACAAAAGGTGTTTATGTGTGTATTTGCAGATGATAGGCAATATTTACAGCTTAAAACTAATACAAATATGATGTAAACATACACAAAACTTACAAATATAACGATTAAAACTAAATTGTGATTGGTAAGTTCTACTAAAGAAATATATATACAAGTGATATAAACATTTAATCTAAGAAACTACTGTAAAGGAATCAATTAAATTATGAATACAAGAATTCGAATTTATTGTTGCATCGTTTGGCAATGAACAGAATCCTAAAGTATGTAAATAATATCAGTAGTGCATGAGTAACAAGTCAGATAACCGAACCATACAAATGCAGGTCGCTATTTATAAAATGATAGTTGAATACATTTTGAATACATATATTGTTCATAATATATAAAGCATTAACAACTATTATTCCGAATTATCACAATTTAGTACTGATCAATACATTCGTTCAAGTAAGATTTATCGTAACTAAACAGCACAGGCTTTCAGTACCTTATGCGTAAATGAACAATCCACAACAACGGTTAAATGTACAGACCAGTTTTGGAAACGCCCTCCCTCTAAAAAAATGAAATAGAAGCTCTTATTACCAATCATGTGAAAGAATATGTTTTGACTAATACGTGATGATGAAAATTTTGCCGGGAAACCGCTTACTAATTGATATATTTGGTAAATTATCTATCCGGCCTGGATAGATATCGCGTAGTCCCATATTCATCTTTCTGTGTACAGTGCTTGTGACAAATTTACTATCATTTTGATGATTCCAGAACCTTGAAGGCTACACACCAATACTTATATGCTAGATGATCAACCTTTTCTGATCGATTCCACAACGTTTCTTTCACAATGCAATCTCATGACCAGAACTGGTATATACCTTTAAACATCATTATTCATCAGTCTTCAGTGATTCCCAAGTCTAGAACTGCAAAAGAAAGGAGATTATCGGGTCTACAAGATCGTAAACCAAACAGAAAAATGGCTTTCGAGAACCAAGACTTGAGTCTCACCGGTCATACTCGACAACTATAGTTGGAAGTTTTTAATAAGAAAGTATTCTAGAGGGGAGCTCAACACCCGACGCCCCCGCCAAAAAAACAACAACACACACACCCTCGCCCATAATATATAAATATATATATTTTAAGCGAGTCATATTGCATTTAGAAAATGAATAACCTCAAGCCCCCATCTCTGCTCCCTCCACCTACCAACAGTAACCGCACTACTAGTTCGAAGCACCACCCCCTCCCCCGATGAGAGGGATGAATTCGGTCATCGTGACCATGTGGGCCTTCTGACAACTGCGGTTGGAAGGTTTACGTACAGGTCCGCAAGACCTTAATGTCGGTCATGAGAGCGACGATTTTGGTCTCGTGGGTAAATCTTTTGACAACGAGTCATAATTGATTTTCTTGAGACCGTATATAGCTTCACCCATCTTAATTATTGAACATATTTTGGTTTACTGGACCTTCGGTTATACATCAGTTATAGATCAGAAAATCTACAGAACTAGACAGAAAAAATCCGTCTGTTTGAAGGAATCTTTCAATCATCATGGTTTGACGCGATCCTCCAAGGAGATAGATGAAGTCAGACGTAGTCTCAGCAGAACATCATCCCGGAACGAAATATATTGATTTGTTGGTCTCTCTACAGACCTGACAGAGAAAACTCGAATCATCTTTTTTAACGAAAAGTCTCTCCTATACCGCTTTTGGTTGGTTACTGCGAACGGGGTAGAACAAACTTTTTCTCTATCCTTGAATCTCTCTGAAAAAGAAAAACAGTATTAAAGTAGCGAATAACTCCGAATAATATACAGAAATTAAAGGTACCATGTCCCATTTGCAGGTCCAAAATAATGAAAAAGTTAAGTTCCCTCAAAACGAAAGGGCTTGAAAATGGCTTTTAGTGGAAAAAACGACCATTAGTTGTCGAATCGACTTAAGTGATTGCAACCACCTAAGTTAAAGTCTGATTTTCGGACCCTTTTACGGAATAGTCGTACCTTTTGTGCTGCACAAAGTTTCAATCAGTTTAATTTTGATTTCGATTTCCAATCATAAATATCTTGATAATCAGACAGGCGATCGGCTCGTAAAAGTCATGGGCTTCCTGACTGACCTAAAGGCTTATAATTATCATTGCAGCATGAGCTAAATCAAGGATGTTTTAAAGGATCCAAGACAAAGTTACCGGATCCCTTTAAGGGAGAAGAGAAGGAGGGAAGAATGTGGTCAAATCTGTCTAATGTCGTCCCCCCTACCATGATTAAATTCTTTTAAATATTGAATAACATCGATAACATTTGAGGTTAATGGGTAAATTCCAAATTTTATGTCACAGTAATAAACAATGATCTGCTAAGATAGAGAAAGCATTCAGTTTGACATATGAAAAAAGGGAACACATTTCACAATCTAGATCTTTCTCTTCTCTTTTGTTTTTGTCATTCTATCTTGCCAAACACTGTCACAAATTACCTGTGGATCGCTGTAGAATAAAGTCAGCAATAACAACCAGCTTTGAACGCTCTTATTAATATCTTGATTCTCTTCTTGTGGCTGGTCTTGCTGGATGGCGAAACGAGAAAGCTCTCCTTCAGAATGCAAACAACATTCAATCCTAATAAGAATTAAAACAGAAAGGGTAAAGAAAGTACTATGTTCTACAAGTTACACAAAATGTATAAACACTTTCTCAGTAACGTATCTGAGGACGGACATCTTCTTAAGTAAAAGTTATATAAAAAAGACGACAAAGAAATTTTACCGGACTTAGGTAGACTTGAAAATATAATGGAAACGATGGAAATAGGAATCCTGATAATGAACTAGCTTGATTAGGTACTAACAATTTATAATTACGTCCATTCATTGTGTAGGCATAGACTGTAGTGGATCAACCAATGCTATAGGAATATGCACGCATAATAATAAAATTTGATTGTTATACTTGAACATCTGATTGATTTTTTGTTAATATTTGGGAAAAATATCGATTCAATAAGACATTACATTCTGGACAAAAATGGGTATTGACTGTGAAGACCCTATTAGAAACTCACCTCAAAAGCATAATAGACGTAAATCCTCTAATGGCTGTGATGATTTCTATCAAGTCTGATTCGTTGAACACACAATAGTTTAAACTGATGATATCGAGTTGCCGCATCGTGTCACTCGTCTTCAACATTTGGATAAAGTTTTCAACAGTGTCACGTGACACAGACTTTCTTGCGCCCAGCCTTCTCGGGTCAAAGGTCATATTGAGAACTTTCAGGTGGACACCATTCTTATCCAATCCGTAAGTGATGTCCGAAACGACCTTATTGTAGTAGGTATCAGCTATCGGCATAATACATGTTCTAAACATGTTCCAGACATCATCGTTCCCGACAAATACGTCAAGTTCTGAAATATTGGGTAACCAGGAAAGCAGTTTTGGAAAGAAGACTTCTATTTGACATTTGATTTTTGTCTGGAAGGTCTGCACAGATTTGAGGGGCTCTAAAGGGGGCTCTAGAAGGGGCTCTAGATATAGAAGTAACGCAGTTAAGGGGTTAGGAACATCCATTTTTAAATGAACCAGATCACGGAGAATATGGACACTCCAAAAGTCGATAGAATAATTGTGTTCGATTTTGCCGGCGTACACCTCTTGATATTCAGGCATCTAAATGATAAGAAAAAAATGAACAAGAGAGCATTTTAAAACACAGGTATCGGACCCAATTTGTAAACAAGTTCACTATAAAGTACCTTAATTCCCAACATAGAAACAAAATAGAGTCATATTTGTTTTGTAATTTGCCGGCACAAGCTCTAAAATTACAATTTTCGTGACGATTACACTATTATTAATTATCCCTGAATATAGATGCCTACTTATTTTTATAGAGCGTATATGCTGTACAAGTTATTTTCATTTGCAGTTCACTTCTGGAAAAAGAGTTTTGAAGACGAGGACAAAAGTGGTGCCTCCGGTTGGGCTATGGGGCTTTCAGGCCAATATGTAAAACAAAATGTATGAAAGTGTTTCTCTGATATAGAAATGCATACCATAACAAATGACTGTCTTCAAATCATAAAATAACAATGCCATGAAAGACTATAAACATAACAAACAATAACAAGCAGCTACAATTATGTGTCGGGAAATAAACAAATAGGCCAGGGTCTTATTTGAGGCTGAACCTTTTTTAAACAAGAAGCAAACATAATACACTATGCTGACAATACAATGCAAAGTTGATGAATGTGAACTAAAAACGTGTTTAATCTGATATGTGTTCTTGCTTACTTACATCGCAGTATAGAAGAAGCTTTTTTAAATTTGGCAGTTTTTTCAAGACGATTGGGAGGTGGATTGAAGACGACTTTGTTTCCAAGACCTGGACTGATCGAAGTGGCTCCAAATCACACAGGATGAACTTGTGCGCCGTAAATGGAAGAACAAGCCGGTTGAGGTCTGGAGATGTATGGAGGTTATTCCACAGCTCACAGAAGGCTTTTGTATTGTTGTCAAGTTCAACAGGCTTCTATAAAACAAGCAAAAACAATAAATAAACAACTATAAACAAGAAACGGTGAATATGGTTTACGGAGAAGATTTGAATCTATAGTTATACATGTAAAATTTGTCCAGAGTCCACTTGGTCCGAGTCCTGCCTTAAACCTAACCTCTTCCCCTCACCACTGGATTCAACAGTCGCGGATTCCAGCGAAAGGCTTACTGTGATTGAAAGTGATGTTTTGCCTAAGATCCAAAAAAAGAATGAAAACCTCGAAAATGAATTGAAGCAAAAGCTAATGGCTTTGGAATTACACGATCGAAAAATGAATCTGTTGATCTACGGAGTAGAGAAAAAGAAAGATGAAAGAGTTGTGGAAGTTGTGAGAAGCATAATTCAGAAGCTGGGTTTCTCGAAGGAGGAGGCGCTGAGTATGTTCATAGCGAACGCGCATCGGCTTCCAAGACGTGTCACACCCGGAAATGACGAGAGTAGACGTGGTCATGATCCCATCATTGTACGGTTCGGCGCCATGTTGGATAGGGATGCCGTCTTATATGCTTATCAACGAACACAAGTACGTCCGTTGACCTCGGAAGGTCAAGCTGCTGTCCGTCACACTTTCCGCATTGTAACCGACTTACCTGCACCACTGAAGAGAAGGCGATTCTTACTCGAGCAAAAGGCATATCAAATGAGAAAGAATGAGAATAAGTCTACAAGAATCAAACTAAATGGTGTAAATTTGCTTTTACAGTGCCGGGAGAAGGGATCATCGTCAGCGTGGCGTACTGTCCTTGACTGAGGTATATTAAGGGGCTCCTTTATTTTATCACCATCGATGTTTTTAAACTTTTAATCACGAGCATCGATCGCTTTCTTTCAGTATTGAAAGTTCGAAACATATACAGTGATCAAGCAAATGTATAACTATAAGTCGTGTTTATTTTTAATCCGTTCCTCAACCTACCTACACTAAACGGCTTTCTCAAAGTAATGATAATTTTGTAGAAGAAAAAAGGTTATTGAAAAACCTGTGAATAATTTGGTCACAACATACTTGAAATAAAAGATTACCGTATTGATTTTTGTCGATTGGTGAAATAACTACACGTGTATGCCCATGGTCACAGCATTGTGCGATCTGAAATGGTTTAGAGAAGTAAAATGGTTATCACTATGCAGTGAAAAGAGTATTCATTTGAAGTGGTTACATTACTCGTGTGACATATTGGTTTCCCAACTACCTTACCACCTGTTCTAAATTTTGAGAAGTTCCATGTATTGTGCAGTAAGGGAGGTGGGGGTTCATCAACTCTCTGAAGGGCATCACCGGGCATCGGGTTCGCACCTTCAGAGCACTGAACCCCCAGCCCCTGCGCTGCTCTACACTTTGCAACAAATACATGGTACATTGGATATTTTAGAAACACACTGTTTCAGGATTCAAGATTGGTAGTGGGTAAATGTCTATCCATTTTATTACTTTGATTTAACCCAATACATGAGCAAAGTCTTGGTTGGATTAGATGAGATAATGACCTGCATGTTCTTCTGAATTTGATAGAAATCTCTTTTACGTTATAATGTATACCTGTCTTGGTTTATGTTAGTAGACAGTGATAGTTATAATGAAAAATGTATTTGACTTGTTATTCAGGTCTTCGTGTCAAGATGCAGAGTTACACTCATGAATAACCACCATTCAGTCTACTTTTGCAACTAATGATATATCTTTAAAAACTTTTAAAGAAAGCTGAATTTGATTAGATCAAGACCCAGATATGCCTTTTATTATAGGATATATAGTTTATATGCAGCAAAGGTTTGCAGAAGGGTTTGGGGCATAGATTTTTTGAATAGATCTCCATACATTGATCCGGAATTTGGGGGGTTAATTGGCTGTTCACAGCTGGTCGTCTGTCAGCTCTGATGCGGTGCGTGGCGTCCACACGTTTGTGCGTGTTGTTTTATGTTGTGTGTATTGTAATGTTTTTGTCGTTGTGTAGTTGTTTTTGCAGTGTTACTGTTTGTGTGTATAAAATGAAAACTTCCACAGGTAGTTCATTTTTTCTTTCATTCTTTTATCTTACGTACGATGCAGGATAATGTTACGTTTATTTCCTTGAATTGTCGCGGCCTAGGAAATAGTCGCAAAAGACAAGATGTTTTGTTTTACTTAAAAGCGAAACAATATGATGTTTGTTCTATTCAGGATACACATTTTGTCCCAGCTATGGAGACTAATATACGTAGGGAATGGGAAGGTAAATGTTTTTTCTCTTTCAACACGTCCAACTCAAGAGGAGTAGCAATTCTTTTTAAGAACACTCTCCCTGTAAATATAAATAGAATTAAAGTAGATATCACAGGAAACTTTGTGGTTTTAGATGTAACTTTGCACGAATATAATATTACTATCGCGTCGCTGTATGGCCCGAATACAGATAACCCAATATTTTTTGCAGATCTCCAACAAATTATAATAGATTTTGAAAATCCACATGCTATTGTCTGTGGAGACTGGAATTTAGTACAAGATTCAACCCTTGACACATATAACTATTTGCATGTTAATAACCCGCGAGCTAAACAACAAGTAAATAAAATGAAGACTGAGTTAGATCTATGTGATCCTTGGAGAGTTAGATTTCCAGATAAAAGACGTTATACGTGGCGGCAACCAACCCCTCTTAAACAGAGTAGATTAGATTTCTTTTTGATTTCTTCAGAACTTCTTTCATTAGTGCACAATGTCGATATTCTTTCAGGTTACCGAACAGATCACTCTTTAACTCGTATAAGTCTCAGTTTGAATCGGATAAAACGAGGTCCTGGTTTTTGGAAATTTAATAATTCCTTGTTAAAAGACGAAGATTTTGTTTCGCAAATAAAGAAAAAGATAAGAGATACTATTCTATTTTATGCTAAAGACGAAGCAAAGTTTGACCAGAATGGATGCATAGTGGGCGAGTGTGAATTTAGCATAAATGATCAGTTATTTTTTGAAACTTTAATGATGATTATACGAGGGGAAGCAATATCATATGCCTCCTTTGCCAAAAAACAAAATGTGAACAGGGAAAAAGATCTAGAAAAGAAAATTGAAGAGTTAGAAAGAAAATTGATAATATCTGATGATAAGACTTTTGTATTAGAGGAAATTGATAAATCAAAATTAGAACTGGAAGCATCCCGCCTTAAAACTAATGAAGGAATTGCGATTAGATCCCGAATTAAATGGATGGAGTTTGGAGAAAAACCGTCTAAATTCTTTTTAAATTTAGAAAAACAAAATAATACCAATAAAGATATACGTCAGTTATCCGCTGAAAATGGTGATATTTTAGACAGACAAAGTGACATACTTAAGGAAGTGTTTAACTTTTATTCTAACCTTTATGCAAAAAAAGAAACTGATGGAATTAATCTGGAATTATTGTTAAACTACCCTGACATTCCTAAGTTGTCCTCGCAAATGTCCTCATTACTGGAAGGCCCACTTTGTGTTGACGAAATTTATTCCACTTTAAAAATCATGAAAAACAATAAATCCCCCGGACAGGATGGTTTTACTGTAGAATTTTATCGTTACTTTTGGGAAGATATTAAATACTTGCTGGTAAGATCATTGAATTATGCGTATTTCACAGGGAAATTGTCAAACTCACAAAAAATGGGAATAATAACTTTGATTCCAAAAGGAAACAAACCTAGACATTTGTTAAAAAATTGGCGACCGATCTCCTTATTGAATGTAGTTTATAAATTAGCATCCAGTTGCATCGCAAACAGACTCAAGGGCGTTTTGTCATTTTTGATACATGAAAATCAAACAGGATTTTTGAGTGGTCGTTTTATTGGCGAAAACATACGTTTATTATATGATACGCTACTTTATACTGAATTACACGATATAGCTGGCATGCTCCTTGTTGTTGATTTTGAAAAAGCTTTTGATTCCGTATCGCATGATTTTCTGTTCAATGTCCTGGATTTTTTTCGCTTCGGTCCATCTGTAAAGAAATGGATCAACTTGTTTTATGCAAATGCATCATCTTGTGTATTAGTTAACGGACACTGTACAGATAGATTTGAAATAGGACGAGGGTGTCGCCAGGGAGATCCTTTGTCTTCCTACCTCTTTTTGTTAGTCAGTGAGATACTTGGGATCCTAATACGACACTCACATTTTTTGGGCGGATTGCATATGAATGGAAAAACGCTTAAACTGTTGCAATATGCAGACGATACCCTTTTGACACTCAACGGTTCAATGCAGGATTTACAATGTGCCCTTACAATACTTAATGACTTTGCAAATATGTCCAATCTCAAAGTCAACACGACTAAAACTCAAGTGATATGGATTGGGAAGAACAGAACTTTCAAAAAAGAGATTTTACACGAGTACAAACTTAATTGGATATCTGAGGGATATTTTAGGTACTTGGGCATAGACTTTTCAGTTAAATTATCAGAAATGGTTAATCACAACTATCAAGAAAAGGTTCAAGAGATAAACCGTCAGATGACGATATGGTTGAAAAGAACACTGACTCCCTTAGGAAGAGTTACCATAGTAAAATCTTTATTTATACCCAAATTGAACTACCTATTTTTATCTCTTCCTGAACCAAAATTAGAAATTATGAAGGATATCGATCGACGTTTTTTTGAATTTATATGGCATGGCAAACGTGATAAAATAAGTAGGAAACAAATGGGTCAATTGTACAATGAAGGCGGAGTTAAAGTGACTGACCTTTGTATGCATTGCAAATCACTTAAGATATCATGGATAAGAAGATTTATTTGTTCTGAAAGTTTCTCTCTTCATATGTTCCAATCATTCTTACCTCCACCGTATACATCTCTTCAGTTATTCATGGGGGCTGAATATTACAAAGAATTAGCCACTTCAATACGAAACCCATTTTGGGAAGAAGTATTATCAGCCTTTTCAGACCTTACTCAATTCACTGTAAATGATATTGCATGTCAACCCCTTTGGAATAACCCTAAAATAAAAGTTAATGATAACGTAATTTATTATAAGTCTTGGTGCGCTAAGGGGGTACGTTTTGTTAATGATGTTTTAAAAACAGATGGATCATTTCTCTCATACTTTGATTTTCAACATAAATACAATGTACATGTAAACTTTCTTCAATATTATGGCTTTTGTAATGCTATTCGATTTGGTTTTAATAAAAATGTCATACCAAAGGTCATTGAACCTACATGTATCATCCCGGAAGCATTGTTATTAATAATAAAAGTGGAAAAAGGTTGTGCACATATATACCGTTCTTTATTGAAACATAATATAAAGGAATGTAAAAGTCTTACTAAGTGGAAACAGGAGTTTGACCTTGACAATATTGTATGGAGTTCGTATTATTTTCTTCCCTTTAATTCAACTGTCGATGTTAACATGAGGTGGTTTCAGTTCAAGTTACTGAATAGAATTCTTTATATGAAAGATGCTTTGTTAAGATTTAAATTAGTTACAGATAACTTATGTACATTCTGTAATAACAGTGTAGAAACGATTATACATATATTTTGTTACTGTATTCATACAACCGAAATATGGTCTAAACTCGAGTATTGGTTGTCTCGTAATAATGTACTTATTAAGTTTAGAAATCAAAATAAGTTGTTTGGGTTTCACGGTAATAATAACAGTGCCCTCAACTGTATAATGATTATAGTCAGGAAAGAAATTTTTACAGCCAAATGTAAACAGTGTTTGCCAGTTTTTGAAAACATAATATCAGCGATAAAGTGTTATTATAGCATGGAAAAGTATATATGTAAAACAAATCTGAAAGAACAGAAATTTGTGAAAAAGTGGTTACTTTTTGCAAAGTGTTTCTGATTGTTTATTTCTTCTAAAATCATTTTGCCAACTAAATCTGTGATATTTATTTTAAATAGTGAACTTCAATTTGTAACTGATACCGGTATCTATAAATGTATTTTCTTATCATATTTTGAATGGCCAGGAATATTATTTTGAATTTCTGCATGTAAAAACCAATTCTTGTATACATAATAATGTGAACGATATTATTTAATAAAGGATCCCTGTGGAAGGGAAAAAGAAAAAAAAAAAAAAAAAAAAATAATAATGATACTGATGATACTGATGATGATGATGATGATGATAATAATAATGATAGTAGTAAGAACAGTAATGATGATGGAGTTGGTGATAATAATGAAGTTCATACATATTATATCCTCCATCAAAAATTTATTGGTTTTTATTGGTCGAGAGCTCCCACATAACCGTCAGTATTTCAAATATTTCAAACATAAAAATAGATGTATTGATATATGTAAAAAATAACCAGGAAACAAATTGTTTCATTTTGTGTATATCTATGTACGAGCTCCAAATTTCTTACTTTTGATACTCATCTGTAATTCACTTCAAATTATCTTTGTGTTGGGTGTAATTGCTAGAGTCTTTATATATGGTCTAGTTGGTGGCCAGATGTCAATAGTGATTATAGATTATCAGTTGATTACTGGACACTACTGGATAATCAACTGGTTTTCTAATGGTATATCAACTGGTAAATCTGCTGGTTGTCAACTGGTATTTCAACCGGAAATATCAACTGGTTTACAACTGGTAAATAAACTGGTCCTAGGTAGCGGTGTTTCAATTTCCATATTAAAAACCAGTTGAATATACTGATTTCAACGTACCCGTTGACCAGTTGCCTTCTGCTTTCGACTGGTTTTCCGACCTGGGCGGGCCGGCCGGCTCAGGGCCGCGCTATATATTATTTAAAAATTAGAATAGGGTTGACCGCTGTACTTCACTTCGGGACTCTCAACCCGAAATCACAGAGATTCACGATTTCTCAATGCACATGTACGTAAATACAATAACATTTCTTTTCTTGGCGTACACCAGGTTCCAGGAGGAGTCAGTGAACAAAACAAATCACGGCGCGATGCACATTAAACCGCGCAGCCCCTATTTTGTTGAATAGACTGCACTGATTATCTGATCTCTCAGATCTCTCTGCTATGACATACCTTTTAATTGGACAACAATTTTCAAAAAAAAGAACGCGGTGAAGACATTCGACCAATGATGATGAGTGTGACATCGTTGGAAAGAAGAAAACCTCAACAATCAGAATCTTTTCACCCCAAAGTGAGACGTTCCCGCCTTTTCAATTTACACAGAGTGAGTGTCAGGTTGGTAGACTTATTTTAATTTGAAGTTTGGATTTTGACTTACTGTTCGCCCCAGATCGATTTGACCCGCAGTAATTGTTACATAAAGCTTTAAAAATTGCTCCCCAAAATTGAAGAATTTTATATGTAATAACGAAGGATGCACATAATTATATGCGCACGTTCAAACTTTGAGCGCATGTCGCTCATGTTTTCATGATGATTAAAATGAGGTACATTAATCAATACATTGAAAGAAATAGTATACAGGGTTTTTATAACGCTTGCAACATGAGTGATAAACAGTTTAAAGCAAAAAGGTTACTACATTTTCAGCCCCCTCTAACTGAATTCATTGTGAGCAGAGATATTTAAAGTGTGACTTACTATTTCATGAATAATGAGCTCCCTAACCTTTGGCAGGAAGGTTAAAATATGTGCGAGGCTGCTCATTGATAACACATAGTTAGTCTCAAAAACACGGATCGATGTGAGATGCTTCAGATTAAACCCGATGTTGGCATATATGGGGAGAACCAGGCGATTGAGAAGGGACGAAGAGTTTACTCGATCCCACAGCTTCCCCAAAACATCGGGCGTAGGGGCAAGTGCTGAGATATATTGATATACCTGAAAAGAGATTCCATGCAGATGGATAATTACGCTGAAATATTCCTCAGTTTTCTGAACTGAATATTGCATTAAAGTGATTTGCAACAGCTTAACTCCATCATGATACCAAAATGTATGAACAGTATGCACATCCTCCACTCCCTGGGGAGCATTCCAGTCTGGCACCATTTTACAGATACTGCGCAAACTACAATGATTTTCGGATCCTGATATTTGAACTATTACAGTGGTGAATGGACGGTAAGAATATTATGCAAATAACGGAGGCAAATTGTACAACACCATGGCAAATCTTAAACCGTAGTATATGATCCCATTCTCACTCACTACTTTGACCGATCTACTCTAGATGGGTCCGTGCCAGGACAGGAAATAATCTTCTGGACCGATCCAGAAGATCTCTTCGCGATGTGGTATTATGGACCGGTTCGCTTCCTAGACCGATCCAGACCGATCTAGCGTGCAGTGTGAATCCAGACCGTACCACGAAGCGTATTTTAACCGGAAGTGAGTGTATTTTGTCGTGAAAGTAATGAAAGAGATTTCAGTATAAGAATACAAACAGAGAATAAAACAAATAAAGATAGAGTGAACATGATAGAATGATTTAAAAAAAGAGAATAACATAGAGAAGGTGACAGCAAGAAAAAACGAGGAATAACATAGAGAAAGACAGAAATGAACGGTGATAGAATGATTAAAACAAAGAATAACATAGAGAACGTGACAGAAAGAAGAAATGAGGAATAACATAAAGAAAGGCAAAAATGAAAGGTGATAGAAGTAAGAAACGAAGAATAATATAAGGAAAGACAGAAAGAGAACGTGGTAGAAGGAAGAAACGAAGATTAAGAAAGGGTAATAGAAGGAAGAAACAGAGGATAGCGTGCGAAAGATAGGAAGAGAAAAAAATAGAATACAAAGAATAACTCACGAGAAGGCATATGGCATGAGCAAAACGAAGAATAACATAAAGAATGATAGGAAGACATGATGGAATGATTAAAACGAAGAATTACATTAACAAATATGATAGAAGGAAGAAACACAGAATATCGTGAAGAAAGACAGAAAAAGAAAAGGATAAAGAATAGATAATGGAAAGATAGAAGAGCAAATAAAATTTGAGAAAATTTGAAAAACATCGAATAACATAAGAAGAAAAAAAAAGAGAAAATGATAGACGGAAACCAGAATAACATGAGGAAAGATATACAGAAAAAATTATGGAATAATAAAACAAGGAATAACATGAGGAGTGCAAGAAGTAAACCAAAGAATACCATATGGAAAGGTAGAAAGAGAAGGTGATAGAATAGTAAAGAAAAAGTATAAGAAAGGGAAAGAGAATAATAAAAGATAAATAATAATCTTGTGCTGGAAATAAAACAAACTATGACTTACATTTTGATTACGCGCGAAAAACCCGTGCTATCATAGCAGCAGGAACCGTTCCTGTTTCTATGGAATAACCTTATAGTCTTATTATGGTTAAAAATTACGATGAGTGTGAACAGAAACAAACCGTACCAGTGGAACGGGCAAGTGATTCGATCCAGGAACCTGAAAGTGAAAGGGGTCTATGATGAGTTCCCTGAGGTCCGGAAGGAACATCAAGAGTTGCATGTAGTCATCTGCAAGTGGCTGTAGAGCAGTGGTGAAGCTGTTGACATGGTACAGGGGCTCCATCAGAGGCGAGATGGTCGGTGGAACATCCAGATACATCTCCACATGTGTGAGGTAGATACAAGTATGCATGCTGTTCCATAGTCTCGCAAATACGTATGGAGAATTGGTCGTTTCAAAGATGTCAATGGATGTGATCTACAACGCAAAACCATGGTAACAGTGGAAAGGGTATTCATAAGTTTCCTTGAGGAAATTCATTAAAATGGAATCCAGTCCGCATTGTTGTAATGTTTTAAGGCATTTTTAAAAGAATTCTATGTAGGCTACTGCTGGAAACAGTCAGTTGCCGAACCCCAATTTTAAATTGGCAGAAAAACAGTGTCATTTCTTCAACGAAAAGGCAGTTGTTATCTAAGGCTAAAGTTTCATTGTGTCTTCTGAATGAAACACTGTCCCCCCCCCCCGAAAAAAATAAACAAACAAGCATAAACATGGTTATTCTTCTTACAGATATCAAAATGGTTGCAATATAATGAGACTGTCAAACACGACATTCTTTTGTAGAAATTAATTTTCCTTTTATCTGGTTTATACACTTTATAACAGTTCTTACAAGAGCGTTCAAATATCGATACTACCACACGTTATTCATAGGTGTATGGAATAATTTTCTTAGACGTTAAAATATTAGATGAGGTTTTCTATAAGAGTGAGGTATTTATTTCGTTAATGTTAGAGAATTGGACATCGTGGGCCATGCTAGACTATGACAAACTTTGATTCGCACCCACTCTTCTCTTTCCCTTTATTCTTCCCCTTCTCCCCCATCTCGCTCCCTTTATCTCCACGTCTCCTCTCTTATTTACATCTCCTCCCTTTACCTCTCTACCTCTGTCTCTCTCCTTCCCACCACGCCCCTCTATATTGTTTACCTTCTCCTTAACAGATCCTGGTAGCTTATCAAATCCAACCACGGCTGATGCTGTAACTGGCAGATGAAGTGTTCCACCTGTTAAAAGACGCGTCAAATACGTTTCAGATTGCTCTGCACATGTTCCTCCCTCGCTAATGAAATCTAAGATGTATTGATGATAGAGGTGACGCATGTGCAAATAATTAACCCGGTATCCTTCAATGAGAGATGCCACAAATTTACGGCACGCCGAAACCGATGTCCCTGATGCAAATTGAAAGATCTCTTTCATGTCATTGACTACTGAAAAGCCAATGTCGCTGATTTTTCCTTCATCGAGGGCAGTTACAAGATATCTTCCTGCTGAATATTCCTGCGCTAACTTGTGGAAAAATTCAATGTAGATGACGAAGTCACTATCCGTCTTCGAGTTATTTGTTAACAGACCAAGTAAGTAGCCAATGTTTACTTTATCATCATGAACTTCACTAAAATCTTCCTCAAGAAACATCAATGGATTCAGATCACTCTTGTTGCTCAATTTCCTAAAGGCAACTTGCCCAACCGAAACAACTGTGTCGTCGAGCAGATCTTGCTTGATCTCTCTATCTCGCTCGTTCTTTCTATTCAGGTGTGTCCTCAAGAACTCCATGATATCATCAAACAATTTTGTTCGGGTGAAGTTTCCATGAATATAGCCTTCGTTCCACAAATAACACACCATAGTGCAGAAAAGGGGCGTGGCGATCATTTCGTTGGTAACGATGTCTTCTTCCAAATATTTCTCAAGTTCTGTTCCTTTTGTTTCATTGGAAAGAAAGAATTTTCCGATGAAATCTGTGGCGTGCTGTTGAGAATATCCTTCTATTACCATACTAGCGTAGTATACATTCATGCCATAGAAGTATTCTCTTCTTACGGGGCGAGACGTTACCAAGACCCGACATTGACTACAACTCTCCTGACACAATATATCAATGAAGCCACCTACGTTTTTCCCGCAACGTATCTTTCCACCAAATTCATCATAACCGTCGAAGAGCATGACAATATCCTTCTCATGGGAATCGATATAATCTTCGATCTGCTTTTTATACTTCTTGTATTTCTTCTCTAGCAACGGAACAATGGCTTCGGCTATTCCTGTTTTGGCATTCACGTTTCTCATCTTGAAGACAAAGAGCAACTTCACATTTTTTAAAGGGGAGTCTTCTCTTTTATTGGCCCAATCATAAGCCATTTTAGCTATAGCTGTAGTTTTTCCCCGGCCAGCCTCCCCAAACAACACAATTCTTTTTGGCAACGATCCACGAACTTTAGTCTGGAATATATTGTTGGTTGATCCGTTTAAAGTTAAGTTCTGTAAGGGGCCGTCCGGAATATTATTCTTGTCTACTTTGTAGAGGCTGACGGTCGTGTAGAGCTTCTCTAGGTCCACGTCGTGTTTTTGATTCCACGGCTTGGTATTAATGTTAAAGAGATGATTCTTATAGTGTCTCCGTAATGTGTCTTGACACTCTTCAAGGCTGAAGTTTTCTGCTATATATTCTGTAATAAATACACACAAAATAATGATTAAATCAGATACATATTTCATTTTGAATTACGACGTCATCGCTATTGTCCTAAGAGTATTTGATTGATTTTTTGTACACGTAACAGTCATATTATTTTAATGGTCTTAGAAATATATCAAGTCTTTTTTCGACATCATTTTATTCTTTTTAGTTCTTACCAGTTGGTATATCTCCATACCCCTATAAAGCAAATAACTTCTTCGGAATGGTTGAAATATGGGGAAAAAAATTAGTGTTATGTTGTTTTTATTATTTTTAAATATCACGCTACATAACCCCTGTTTCGCAGTTGATGCCTCCCTAGCATGTTTTGCATTTACACGAGTACGCCCCGTGGAGCTCATGACAAGTTCCCCTATTTTGACAAGGTGACATTGCACATTTTCCCGTTTCTGTGAGAAGAAAAAAGAAAAAATGCGAACTAAAATAGGAAGCAAAATATTCCTGATTTGGTCAAATATCTAAACTGAAGGACGGTTGTTGCCATAGCCATCGCATAGTATCTCCGTAATGTGTCTAGACACTCTTCAAGACTAATGGTTTCTGCTATGTATTCTGGAATAAATACACACAAAACAATGATAAATAGGATGAACCCTACATACATGTATAGGCCTACCTATCTCACAGTTGCTGTCCCCATAGCCAGTTTTGCATTTACACGAGTACTCCCCGTGACGCTCATGACAAGTGCCCCCATTTTGACAGGGCGACGAAGCACATTTTCTCGGTTCTGTGAGAAGAAAAAATAGAAGAAAAAAAAACGCGAACAAAAATAGGTAGCAAAATATGCCTGAATTGTTCAAATATCCAAACTGAAGGCGGTCATTAAACTAAATCGTTGCCCTAGCCATGCAGCGAATAATTACTTTTACAGTGCACACTCTCCACTCCACTTGCATGAATGGGGAGCATTTCAACCAGTCGCCCTTTTACGGGTGCGCACGTGCTAGACCAATGCAGAGAGATTTACACACGCTTAGAACTCTGTAATCCAATCACAGTGGACTAGTGATGTGTCCTCATCCTACCGGGTACCCATTAAACACCCTCGGTGGAGAGGAGCAAATATAACGTTTTCTAAATGACGTGCATTCTTTACCGGGCATCGAACGAATGCACCTTGCAAAAGGAATTATAATGTTATCAGCTCATCAGGGAATAGATTATTCCAAGTGCAAGCCACCACAATAGCCAAGAGCGCCACAACCACGCTCAGACCTGCAATAAAAAACCGCATAAATGAATAAATTACATATAAATGATAATCAGTAACAGAAAAAAAGTAAGCAAAATTTAAAATTACGGATGTGCAGTCTAAATCGTTATTTGGTGTTGTATGGAGAGGCCGAATGAGCAGTCTTCTTTTTTTCCACTTGGGACTAATAGCATTGCACATATGTTTCTTTTCTTTTTTTTCAAATTTGCATTTTCTTATCTATTTATTCATTTATTTATCTATTTTCAACGATGAATATTGAAAACATGAAACCAAAACAAACTTGTTCAAATCATAGAAAATAAATATTGGAAGAAAATTTCACCTTTTACAAATTTCCAAAATGATTTGTTCCGGGTATTCACATTAGTCCCAGTCTGCCTCTGTCCTTCTGCAAGTCCAGACTGCTTCAGTGCGTTTTGTCTTTTGATGGCTACATATTAAGATCAATGAATATAGGCCTAATTGATTATTGAATGATCAATGGATAATAGATTGCATGCCATTTGGAGCAATATGGCTACAATACATCAGACGTAACTGTATACTGAAATTTATATTCATAAAACATCGAAACAACAATTTGATATGCAAAATGATTTCATCATCATTTGTATTCATCGTTGTAATTATCATCGCCACCGTCATAGTTATCATTCAAATATAATTAGCACTTTCATTACAATCTATTGATATCAATAACGATTTAAAAAAAAAAAAAAAAAAAGCTGAGCTACACTACAGTGCGTCCCAGAAAAAACGAAACCGAGAAGTATCGATGTTTTATCATAACTTAATCACAACCACAATTAATGATTGATAAATATTTGGAAAGCTTAGAGTCTCCTCTTTCAGTTGATGCTACTCAAATGATGCATAGTTCACGCATTAGAGATTAAAAGCAATTTGAAGGAAGGAAACCAAAAAGACATTTGGCGGGCGGTATCTGAATTTCGAAGAAAAATTCACATTTCTAGAAAGTTGAGTTTCTGCCCTTTCATATGACATCTCAATCAGGAAAAATGAGCGAGGAATAACAAAGTTCTGTTTGTTTAAAGTAGCCCTTACATTTTCATAATTTTAACAAACGAATTCGTTTTCACTGGGTGCCTGCCAGCAGATTTGACAAAAGACTTAACTCCGTTTCGTTGACAATTAGCCATGCATGAAGACTCTCGTCTACGGCTGATTGTCAACGAAACGGACTTAAGTCTTTTGTTAATTTTGTTTATTGATACGGCAGGCAGCCAGTGAAAACGAATTCGTTTAATAAAATTATGGAAATGCAGGCACTACTTTAAACAAACAGAACTTTGTCATTCCTCGCTCATTTTTCCTGATTGAGGTGTCATATGAAAGGGCAGAAACTCAACTTTCTAGAAATGTGAATTTTTCTTCGAAATTCAGATACCGCCCGCCAAATGTCTTTTTGGTTTCCTTCCTTCAAATTGCTTTTAATCTCTAATGCGTGAACTATTTGAGTAGCATCAACTGAAAGAGGAGACTCTAAGCTTTCCAAATATGTATCATTCATTAATTGTGGTTGTGATTAAGTTATGATAAAACATCGATACTTCTCGGTTTCGTTTTTTCTGGGACGCACTGTATTATATAATTCAAGCATTAAATGGACATTTTTAACCCATTGTCAGTCACCTCACTACCGAACTGCCACCCAAATCTGTATTATGTTGGTGGCAGAGAAAGTGGTGACTAAAAGTTTTCGCCATTACTGGATGACCAAAATTCTAAGAGAGATAGTTTCAGACACACCTTCTTCAAGAAAGTTGACAAGGTCCTTCTTCTGTTTATCTTTGAATATATTGATGAGATCTTTCGCCCCCCGACCGTGAGTGTCGACAAACTTTTTTAGAAGATGCTCGTATTTCCCCTGCGGATTCAGTGTCTGAAATGAATGCTGCTCCGCTGCGCTGGCGGCGGCGAAATCGAAGCCCAGGTCGACGGCAAAATCGCTGGCTGGATAAAGTGCTATATCAATTTTCTTGGACAGGGCATTCAAAAGGGCATCACTCAGAACTTCTTCCGCCATCACTACCTGAAGGAAAATAGAATTGATTAGGAAAGCTGATAGTAGGAAATACTTGAAAGTTATTACATGTATAATATATCAAAATGAGGGGACCCCATTCGGGTTTTGATCAGCCTAAACATGGATCTACTTTAAGGTTGCACCAAAATGTGCACAACCCCTCCCTTTTGGAGATAAAAATAATTATAAAGTACACTGTGTTGGGGACCCCCCCCCCCCCCTTCTCTAGATGAGTCCTAATTTGTGTAGTTATGTGGATTTTCCCCTCTAGGGGAGGAATTTTTTACCATTTGGTCCAATACCTATAATATAAATTTTACTGGTGTAGTTATTTCTCAGAGGGTAAGAACGGGCTGTTGGGTTGAGCGATAGAGAGGAGCAGGGAAATTAAAGATTGAGACCGATGTTTTGAAAACTATGAAAGAAATATGGGGGGTATATATAAAACGAGAGGGGGGAGATAGAAAGGAGAGATTAAAATGAGAGCAAATGGCAGAAAGAGAGAAAGAAAAAGAGAGAGAGAGAGAGAGATCTAATATCCTCATAAAATTATGATACCATGAAATAAATATTACAGAAATGAATGCCTCTATTTTCAATGCGGTGGTTTCAATATTCAAGTTATTCTCATTTGACATAAATATGAGAAAATCTGCCCGCAGATCATTTTCCATAGTTGGATTGTGTGCAACTTCACCTAAGAGCAAAAGCACAGTTAGGGAATTTCAAAGGGCCAGAAGGGGATTCCCCGAATATCTCATTATAGTCTTTTGTCAAAATCCAGTTTCCCAAAGGGTGCACCAAAATCAGTGAAACTATTCTTCTTTGTTCGTTCTCATATTATCTCTCTATCCCATCTTTACCCTTTCTTCTTCCTCATCCACCCCCTCTCTTTCTATTTTTTTTCTCTCTCTCTCTCTCTTTTACCGTGTCGTGTCGCGTGGCCAATATTTTCGGACAGAGTCTGGTCTGGAATTAACTACCAGCCACTGCAGTTACTGCCCCAACAATTGCTGCTTTCCAGATGACCGCCCTCCCTGTCATCAGAGGGTTGGAACCTCCTGTAGGTTCCAGAATGCTGTAAACCATATAGCAGCATGATTTTTACTTGCACGTCACTGTTTTACTGTATAAAGAAATTGTTCACCCTTTTGTTGTCTGCACCTTCACCTGCTGTCACAACACATCCTATCCCAAGTATCAAGTACACGTATCTCTCTCTCTCTCTCTCTATGTTTTACTCTCCATATTCACATACCGTTCTCTCTCTTTCTCTATCCTTCTTGCCCTTTCTTTATTGTAACCTGGTACAAATCGAGCATATCTTACCTCAGTTAGTATACTCCAATATCAAAGAAAGTACGGATTGTAAACTTTAGGCAACGTGCATGGCTCGGCGAACTCCGTGTAGTGACTGCATGTGTATATACGCGTGCAGCGATCACTACGTCAATCCGATCCGACAATGGTGCACGAATGGGGATTCCCCGATTCGTAGTTTTTTTTGTCAAGACCCCTGATGTGAAACATAATTAACACACACACATTAAACCAAAAAAGTTTTATATTACGAATATCTAGCGACTCTCCAGTGTAACACTTTACACGCAATTTGCTATGAACATGTTGGTCAATTCTTTTATAAATCATAATAATAATATGATTACAATAGTGGTGATGATAATACAGTGCTAATAACAATAATAATAATAATTATAAACATAATGAAGAAGAAGAATGAGAAGAAGAAGAAGAAGAAGACAAATTTATGTAGAAGAAGAAAAAGAAGAAAAGAATACAGAGAAGGAGTAGAAGAAGAAGAAAAGGAAGAAGAAGAAGAAAGACAATGAGTAGAACAGGAAGAAGAAAAAGGAGAAGAAGAAGAAAAAGAGGAAGAAGAAGAAAAAGAAGAAGAAGAAGAAGAAGAAGAAGAAGAAGAAGAAAGAAAGAGGAGGAGTAGAAAAAGAAGTTGCATTATATACTATTGCAAACAATTCTAGAATAAACGAGGAGTGATTACAATTCATGGGCCGCAAAACATGGGAGATGTTGAGGGGGCTGTAGCCCCAGCTCCTTTGTCAGTATACAGGCCCTTCTAAATTGTGTACATATGATAGTTTTGCTGTAACAATCTAGAGTGCAGAGTCTTTATGCTCGGTCGCTCTGCTCCCTCGAAAGATATTAGCACAATATAACAAACTGTAAAACACAGCATTGTTAGTATTGTGATTCCTTATGTATGCAATACACAGGAACAGGCTTGATTATGTGAAATACAAATTTCAGTAGGGCCTACCCTAATAAAAAATAGAGGACTATAACATCAATGATAATGTTGATAATTTACAATAGTGTCGGTTAGTCAAAAGGAATGAGGGAGAATCTCACCGGAAAATCTGCAAGAGGGCTCTCCCACCCCCTGAGATATTTAGAAATCGCCAAAAGTATCTAAATTAACAATTTTTAAAGCTGACTAAACCTATTTGGAGGATGGGGAAAGGAAGTTAAATTTGTTTGTTTGGTTAAACATTTTTTTTCTTCCCAACTACAGAGTACAAACTTTCTTGCTAGGTCGCTACGCTCCCTTTCAAAAAGAAATGTAATTTCTCAAAGTGCGTTGGTAGAATGCAAAGCTTGATCTTCCCTTTTTAGTCGGCACGTCCCCTTTCATTTTGTGTTTTCCGAGTCTTAACACCCCCCTCACAAGAAAAGAAAATAACTAGCATTGCTTGCATTGCTCGCAATAATAGCACATTGGAGCCCCGAGCTGAAGACCCCCCCCCCCCCCCCCGCCCCATCTCAACGCCCTTTAAAAAGGCCAAGCCCCCTGGTTTACCGTTGATTTTACAGTGACGTAATTACACTTAAAATTCATCATTACAGAAAGTTGAGTCGCTGTGGCGCCATCTCCGAATTGCACCGAGTGTAATTATGAGTTTTATTTAGTTAGTTTTTCGTCTACCACCCCCTCTTTTTTCGGCCCTCATAATTCTTTTGAAAATAATTTATTTGTTGTTGTTCTGAATTGATAATAAATATGAAGACATCTAAACTGTTGTTTACTAAATGTAGTAGCAGAAATCATTAATATGAATGTAAAAGGCTACGTTATAAATTATGTTTCATGGAAAATACTTTGCTTATGTACGAAGAGGGATAGGGAAGTAGAGAAACAAATATAATGAATAAAACAAAAGAGTTTGCTGTGTCATTAAATTGTAAAACATTGAAATCTAGATGATCAGAAATACATGTTAACACACGGTGAGGGGAGAGAGAGAGAAACAAAGAGAGATCTAAAGTAGAGGTGGAAGAGAAAGAGGGGATCTACTACATACTTAGCCTTAAAGCCTCAATTTATATGTTTGTCATGTTTGCTTCTAACAATTCTTCTCACAAACTTAGAAATACATCCAAACTACATAGTTTACCCACCGACACACAATCTCACCCAAGCTAGACGTCAGCTGCTATTCTAACTGTCGTAATGTAATGTCAAAAAGAACTTTGAGAACGTAGAGAATGTAGAGACTAGTCTTTTCATCACTATATAGGGGCCTATACTCCGAATTTTTGCTTCAGACGCAATCAAGATGGAGCTGAGTTGCATATCGTCCAATTCGCTAATTTGGCAGTGTTATGTACGTTCAGTTTCAAATACAACTCACATTATGCACGCATACAGTGCAAAAGTATGGCAAGCAAGAAGAAAAGAATATGACAATTGATAGGCACCGTTGCACTGTGTAAATAAAATGGCATGAATGTGAATAACAGCAGGCTTCCATTGCGTCCCCGTCCAAAAAATCAGTGACAAATTAGAATATTTGATAATAGTATGCTACTGATGAAATCCTTGCATTTGTCAATTGGCTGGGATTTTGTTTGGTTACAGCATGTTGGTAACAACATGTTGATAACAAGTCCAATGAAAATAGGGCCCAGAAGATTCAGTCATGGGGTGCGACTAATCCCGCTTTTTAACGGGACTTTTTAACAAATTGTATGCATACTTGTTAAAACAAAAGTTTCTCTTGACGACTGCAAAGTTTGCTAGAGGGTTGCCCAACATGGTAATGAATCGTAAGAGCATTACACACAACCACAAAGTATGACGTGGAAGCACTTTACCTACATCCAGATCCAATGGAAGATAGAAACAATGACGACGATGATCCTTGATAACCAGAAAGTGGGGTTTCAATGTCTAAAAATGTTTTTTTTCCTGCTTTGTGGTCACACGTATTATAGGCCCGAATTCACAAACGAGGTTTGTCGACAAACCTAGGTTTTCGTGCGTCATATGACGCGTTTCGACGCGTTTTTACAAACCATGTTTGTAAAAAAAAAAACGGGTTCAGAGTGTCCTTTATGCTGGTGCCTCTCCCTTTAATGATGCTCCACTACCCCCTGAGAAACATTTATTTTACCAGGGTTTCCATATTTACTGGTTTTCTTTATAGAAAATGAATCGACCTACAGTATTTTTGTCAAAATAATGAAATTGATATAATCAGAAACACATGAACACTCTTTTTAAATAAACTTCATGTGACTTTCAAAGAATTTTTTTTTTAAACACAGTTTTTTAAAACCATTCTGCTATTTTTACGATTCTTCTTTCAGAGGGCAATCTTCACTAACTTTTTTGAACCGTACACGGCGTGAAAATATTTAATGGATCGAGTGGCAGGTCCATTCATCATGTTCATTGCGGAAATTTCGGAAGGGTAATGCTTTTTATATACCTCTCTTAAGAAATCTAGCCATCTGATTGGTCGAAATTGGAGTCGTGATCTTAGCCATTGATTTAGTGATTTAGTCATCTTTCCAGCGAAATTCGGTATATACAAAAAATAAAGACAGCTTTAATATTCGAGGCATATTTTTTTTTATAGGCTCTCGGCGAAGTTACATCCTGCTATCCCTCCCATAGCAGTTATTATATCTATACTATTACCTGGAGACCAAAATCTGCTGAATCTGGAGTTGAACCCAGTAGACAGTTGGGAAATTCTTGTACAGAGACTAGGGCGGTAGAGCGTCTTTCAAAGTGGATGGGGGAAGGACTTACTGGAAAAAGGGCACCTACATACTTTAGGGAAATCTCAAAGCAAAAATATACAATATTTTGACATTGGTATATGCCCCTCCGTTGTGATTACATTATCAGGGATGATTTCAATGTTTGTTTTTATCTATACATGGTCCACGATACTGATTATCATACTTTGCAGTTGGGTGTGATGGTCTTAATTGTTTTGCGAGCGAACGAAGCGAGGCAGTATAAGATTTATAACGTGCGAGGTCGCAGTGCGAAAATATTACATCTTATAAGAAAAAAACAATTCTGATGTGGATTTTAGCACAATCTTTGATTGAAAGACTGATTTTTTTTTTGTATAAGAAACGTAATTATATCAATCTAAAATGCGAGTGAGGTTTGGGTAAAATTAGAAAACAAGTTGCCCCTAGTCGCTTTAAATTAGGAACACATTTTATGGTAAAAGGAAAAGGGGCACATATCCTAAGGGAAAAGGACACTTTTTAGAAAAGAAAAAGAGCACATCTCAAAGTAAAATAAACAATTATCAGAGGAGAAAATGGGGCACTTCTCGCATCAGATAAGAGGCACACATCAAATGAAGAAAGGCACTTATGAGAACAGAATAAGGGCACTCATTACAAAGGAAAATGGCACTAATTAGAACGGATAAGGGGCATGTGTCAAAATGAATGGGGAACATTTTAGAGATGATACAGGGGCACTTATTACAAAGTTTTATTACAAACTTTAATCAGGGGAATCAACGGAGATTAAAAGGGGCACCTACAGAGTGAAAATGGGGCAAAGGAAAAGAGGCATTTGTCAAAATATAAGGGACATCTCTCAGATTTTAAAAGAGGCAATTATACATGGTCACTTATCAGAGATGGTAATGGGCACTTTTTGTACTTGGAAAGAGGCACTCACCCGAGATAACTAGGGGCCCTTGTGAGAATGAATATGGGCACTTATTACAAGGGAAAATGGGCACCTTTGAGATTTTAATAGAGGCATATCAGAGTTGTCAGACGGGGCATTTAGGAGAAGGGGAAGTGGCTTTTATTAAAAAAGAAGAAAAAGTGAGCACTTGCAAAACATATTAAGAGGGCCCTTATCAGAGGTGAGAAGTGTAGCTCAGCCATAGAGATATATAACTACTAACACTAGAGGGCGTACTCGCTCAAATTGCTGTTTCGAGCTGGAGCGTTGGCCGCCATTACTAAGGAGGGCAGAAAAACGAACGACCCAACAAGATACTGTGCACAACATACGTGGAAAATTTGAAGAAGCCAGGTTTGTGCGTTGCATTTGGTTGTTCGAACCGAAGAAAGAAAGGGAACTGCATAATATTTCACAAGTAAGTTCTTCTTAATGTTATGTTGATTAAATAAGGAGATTTTAGAGCTAAAAATGTAGTTTATGCGGGTATTGTCTCATGACAAGCCACCGCAGCGCAGCTAACGTTCCTGCAGTGCTCAGCGTAGCGCGCCAGTCCACGCCCGCCGGGCTGGGGCAGGCATGGGTCAAGGTTCTGGGGGCGGTGGGGGGAAAATTCTGCTGCGCTGGAGTCACAACTCCAAGAGTCAGAGAGTCCAACTCTGAAATATTAACTCCATGACTGAGCTTGATTCTATTAACGAAAAGTTTAGAATATATAATTAACTTTATCTTATCTAATTTCAAGATAAAAATCAAATGTCAACTTCTTTATATTTTAACTAGATCTAGGGTCTAGACTAGACTCTAGATCTAGATCTAAATACTCTAATTTCTAAAGCCCGAAAGGCAAAGATAGGCTAGCCTGCCATATTTCACATCACATGAGTTATCCAACTAGGCTAGGCTAGCCTAAAAAGCCCACCGCACACTACACTATTTCTATCAAATTTGTTTATGACTTGCTGACATCATTATTAAATACTGCTTCGCGATTGGCTGGAAGCTGCTTTCAGTTTTAGTCTTAAAAATCATATGAAATAGCATGAATAGTAGAACAATTGTCATATTGTTATGAGAAAAAACTCATTTTTGTTTCCATTTGCTTTTATTGTAATGCAGAAATACACCCAAGAGAGGAAAAGGATGTTACACACCACTCCTTCCTAGTGCTGTGCCTACTGTCTTTCCTGGACATCCTCCCTATAAACAGACCCATGGCTCAAGACTCCCAGCAAAACCATGTACAACATCCAAAAGTGTTCCCGTGCCTCCAAAGAAACCCTATGACATTACAAAAGAACATGACTATTCTTTTCCGTCTGAGTTGATCAGAAACTGAAGATAACCAGACAGCAACTGCAGGATGCCAAGAGAAACAGCTTCAAGTGGTGAAAACAGAAGGTAAACAGGAGAGATGGAAAAACCAGGACTCTCTTGCAGGAAGTCCACGAAAGCAAGCTCATTAGCCAGGATCAGTTTGACCTACTTCAACACAACTTTGGAGAGAACGCATTTATAGAAAACCCCAATTTTGTCTTATTTCATCAATATTTGTTTTCAAACATATTTGTTTATGAAAACCTACAGAATGTTAAATGGCATCCTATTTCACATTATACAATTTAAGTGAAATTTTGCCGTCAAATTTTTGGGGCTCCAAACACTTTAGAGGGGTTTTAATACACATGTTCCAGCATTTTACAAGTTTCAAGTAGTTGTAGGACATGACGTCTAAATTCACATCACAGGGATTGTGTCTGGTGTGGATTGGCTACGATGTAAATAGGCTTTCTTGATCTGGAGAATGATACTATAGTGACATCTTGTGTTTTAAAATTACAACTGTTCTGTAGTCTATACACTGTTGCAAATGTTGAGGAGACCAGGGCTTAAAGCCCTCCTTAAAGTCAGGAAAACCTGTTTTTTCTCTTTTTATAGTGAGCAAAATTCCTCAGTCTATGCAAAAAAGAAAACATAGAACTTAACTTGTACAAACTACAGAGACAGATCAGTCTTTTATATTTTGCCTCTTGTCTGCATAGCTTATCCACTGGATGATCGACTGTAAAGCCGTTTAAAACTGGAGAGAGCTTTCAATAATCTTCAAGAAAAACAGAACAATCTGAGACTTTTGTTCTGTGTAATGAAATAAAATTCTTGAGACACATTGTGACAGTTGCACAACTTAACTATAAGTATATATCTCTATGAGCTCAGCAGAGAGATGCAAAGGGGCACTTATCAGTAGGGGAAGGGGAACTTACTACAAAAGAAACGGGTACTAGTTAATGTACATTTAAAAAGGACACCTGTCAGATTTTAATAGGGGCAATTATCCTACATGCAGTTGAATTCAGGGGGCACGTATCAGAGGTGATAAGAGGCTCTTATAGGAATGTTGAACGGGCACCTATTATAAATAAAAAAAAGACACTTATCTGAAGTAAGAGGAGGCACCTTTTCTATGTAAAAGGGGACACTTTAGGGGTACTTGAAAAGTGGGAGGGGGCATTTAACTAGCCTTACTTCTCACTTAGAATGTACTAAAATTGCAATATCTCTTTGTAAAATTTGAAGCTTTTATTTTAAATACAGTATAAAGCCACTTGGAACCTCTTACTTAGAGCAAAATATGCTTTAGTGATCGGTACACTTTCAATTTACTGCAAGGAATTGGAAATCAAAATCAATACCGTGAGTACACCATGAAAAGCTAACTAAAGGCTCCATTATTTATCAACGGGGTTAGCATGTAAAGTTTAATATTGAGTTACCGAACTTAATTAATTTTTGACTTAATTTTCATTAATTTTTGTCGCTCTGGATGGAGTAAGGCTCTTTATTACAGTATGTTAGGCCCCAAGAAATACTTGTTTAGCGTCCTGCCTTGTTTATTAATAGGAAGGAGGGGGCCATTTTCTCTCCAAAATGGCCACTCGGCAAAAAAAGACGCCGGCCGGCCTCCAAAAATCATCATATCGAAATAGGATTACGACGATTTATCAAGGTTTGTTTAATTAATAACAGAGTTAATCATTACTACATCTACCCATTCGTAACGTTAAAAAAAATCCCCAGACCTCCCAAATTATCTGACTTATCGCAATTCAAAACTCATAAATGCAGGAATTGTTCTTTGTTTTATTATCCATTTTAATACCGAATGATAAGGCATTGCATGAACAAATGAAAATTATTAAGTGGTAAAGTTTTCAGAAAAAATAAAATTATACATTTAGTTGTAACTGTACACAAGAAGTACTAAACCCAGTGCATGTGACAAAATGCAAAACTTGTGTGTGTGTTTTCACAGATAATAGGCAATGCTTACAGCTTAAAACTAATAAAAACATGATGAAGACAAACACAAACCTTACAAATATAACAAACGAAATTGTGATTGCTAAGTTCTACTCAAGAAATATGATATATACATTTGACGTAAGAAACTACTGTAGAGGAATCTAGTTAAGTTATAAATACGAGAATCCCAATTTATTGTTTATTGTATTGCATCGTTTTGGCAATAAACATAATCCTAAAGTATGTAAATAAATATCAATGCTGCTTGAATACCATGTCAGATAAACGAACCATACAAATGCAGGTCGATGTTTAATGATAGTCGAATACATTCTGAATACAAATATTGTTCATAATATACAGATAATATCAAAACTGCCTTTCGAATCATCAAATTTTAGTACTGAGCAATACATTAGTTCAAGTAAGATTGATTGCAACTAAACAGTATAGGCTTTCGGCACCTTTTGCGCGCATGTACAATATTTCTTAAGCATCATCATGCATTTAGTCTTTAGTGATTCCCAAATCTAGAATTGCGAAATGAAGGTGAATAAAACCAACCTGAGATTAGTATTTAAACAAAAAGGCCCTGCATGAGAGAGTTTGTCTTCACTCTCGTATAGGGCCACGGTGGGACCTACTCTACTATATACACAATCATGACAATGCAGGCTTCAGTCCGGGACATTCAAAGTTGTCGAATGTTGACTAGCTAGAGTAAAGGTTCTTGGATCTACAACAAAGGTCGTAGACCAAACAGACTAAAGCTATCGAGAACCAAGATTTAAGTCTCACGGGCTACCCCGATAACCAGTTGGAGTTTTAAGACAGTATTCTAGAGGGGAGCTCAACACCCTAGCCCCCCTCTCATAAATATATATAAGAGCGACGATTTTGGTCTCGTGGGTTAATCTTTTGACAACGAGTCAGAATAAATTTTGATGAGACCGGTTATAGCTCCACCCATCAGTTCTTATTAAACATTTTCGGTTTACTGGACCTCCGGTTACAGATCCGTGGTTAAGCATCTTAAGTCCACCGGATTTCACACACTTTAGCAAGTAGGTCCAAAGCAGTCCAAAGCAGAAAAATCTAATGAATTTAACAGAAAAAATCCGTCTGCTTGAAGGAGTCTTTAAACATGTTTTGGCGCTCCTCCAAGCTGGGGTTACGGATTCGGGGAAGTCAGACGTAGTCTCAGCAGAACATCATCCTGATTTATCCCGGAACGAAATAGACAGATTTTTTGGTCTCTCTACAGACTTGACAGAATGAGCAAACTAATCCCCATTCTCTCCTAAACCGCTCCTGTTGGTTACTGCGATCGAGGCAGAACGAAATTTTCCTCAGTCCTAAAATTTGTCTGAAATAGAAACACCAGAATAAAAAGTTATGAATAATTCAGAATAGGCTATAACTACTATATTACTACTAAAAATAATATAAACTTAAAAAGTGAGGGGGAAGAAAAGAAGGGATAGAGCTATATATTTTGCCACCTTAAGCATTTGGTCTAGGGTAACATCTGGCTTATTTCTATTTATTTATTAATTTATTTATTTCTGATATTTAGACAGGGTTACTCATTATCACCAATCCTACCAATCATACCATGATTAAATTCTTTTGAATATCCAATGACATTGAATTTCTTATTCACATGACACATTGTTAAACAATGATAGAGAATTAATTCAGTTTGACATAGGAATAGGAAACACATTTCACGAAATAGATCTTTCTCTTTTCTTTTGTTTTTGTCATTCTATCTTGCCAAACACTGTCAAAAATTACCTCTGGATCCCTGTAGAATAAAGTCAGCATTAGCGACCCGATATGATCGCTCTTTATGATATCTTGATTCTCTTCTGGTGGTTGGTCTCGGTGGATGGCGAAACGAAAAATCTCTTCATTAGAATCCCAGCTACAATCCATCCTAATAAGAATAGAAATAGAAGGAAGGAAAAGCATGACAGGCAAGTATTATGTTTTATAAGTTACACAAACATATACATCGAGACTTATACGATATCGACATCGTTGCTTGAAATACTTTCTGAGTAACATGACTGAGGACGGACATTTTCTTGAGTGAAAGTTTTAAACAGATGAAAAATACATTTTACCTCACTTAAGTAACACTTAAAATATGATTGAAATGAGAATCCTGATAATGAACACGTCCATTCATAATGTAGGCATACACTGTAGTAAATCAACCAAAGCTAACGGGATATGTACGCATAGTCATAAAATTTGATTATATTTGAAAATCAGAATTCACATATTTGAGAAAAATATCAATCCAATAAGATATACAATTCTGTAAAAAAATATGTGTATTAACTGTGAAGACCCTTTTATAAACTCACCTCAAAAGCATAATAGACGTAAATTCTCTGATAGCTTTGATGATTTCTATCAAGTCTGATTCGTTGAACACACAGTAGTTAAAACTAATGATTTCAAGTTGCCTCATCATGCCACTCGTCTTCAACATTCGGATAAAATCGTTAACATTGTCACGTGACACAGTTTTGCTTGTGTCCCTTCTCGGGTCAAAGGTCATATTGAGAACTTCCAATTGGACACCATTCTTCACCAATCCGCCAGTGATGGCCGAAACGACCTTATCGTAGTAGGTATCCTTTGCTATCTTCCTGAGATATTTGTTTGTGGCAAATACGTCAAGTTCTGAAATATTTGGTAACCGGGAAAGTAGTATTGGAAAGACTTCCATTTGAGATTTGATTTTTGTCCGGAAGGTCTGCACAGTTCGGAGGGGCTCTAGAAGAAACGCGGAAATAGCCGTAGGAAGATTCATTTCTATATGACGCAACTTATGGAGATTATGGAGGACACTCCAAAAGTAGTCAAAGAACTTATGTACGCTTTCGACGCCCACCTCTGAATATGCAGGTATCTAAATGGCAGGGGAAAAAAGAGATCGTCTTGAAACGGAAGTATCTTAGTTCCAAACATAGACAAAAATAGGGTCAATTTGTTTTATTATTTTGCTGGCTAGGCTCTTAAATGACAATTTTCACGACAATTACACTCTTATGAATGGGGAGGTGTCGACCCCACTCTATTTCTATCGCTCGATATCCCTGAATGTAGATGCCTTCTTATTCTGAGAGAGCGTATCATATATAATTTATTTTCATTTGCAGTTCACTTTTGGAAAAAAAGTTTTGAAGAAGAGGGCAAAAGTGATGACTCATGTTGGGATATGGCGCTTTCAGGGCAAATACGTTAAACAAAATGTATGAAACTGTAAAATGGACTTTCTTTCCAGGATAGAGAAATGCATGCCATAATAAATAACTGTTTTCAAATCATAAAATAACAATGCTATAAAAGAATAAAAGATAACACACACTAATATACAACTAGAAATTTAATTCGTCATGGGGACGAATTAGGTGGTCTGTCTTCAATTCTTATGATCATGCTCATCTTCAATTCAATTACCCCATGAAATTATGTTAATGTAAAATGATGTATTAAGATATGAATTGATGAATGAAGTACTGATAAACTGATGAACTGATAAATTGAACTGATGTAAAATGAACTGAATTGATGAGCTAAACGGATGAACTGATGAACTGAACTAAACTGATGAGCTGAACTGATGAACGAAATATTGAGAAAATATCATGATGCATGATGATCATGATCAAGTTTAATGCCAAAAAATATCAAAATAAGTAGGCCTAATGAATATGACACAAAGTATTGAGAAATAAACTCCTTGATCATGATCATGATTGTCATGATGACGATAATGATAATCATGATGATGATGATCACGATGATTATGAGCGTGACCCGGACATGTGATTGAAAAAATGAGGGAATATTTAGATAGCATATAGGCTCAGCTACAACTTACTCAAAAATCAACAAAAACCAAGAGGAAAAAACGGCGATATTGCTCGCAAAAGACAGGAATGTAGAATTCAGATTTGAGAAAAAGTCACCTCCCATAGGGATTACACGCACAAAGTAATAGATCAAGTGATAATAGGGTAATAATAAAGTAAAAATGATTGTTTATTACATTATTTGCCATTCTACGTGTTTTAATATTCAAAGGAGATGGTACATTGAAAGGTCAAAAAGACAAAAAAAGTGAAGAAAAAAATTGTTGGAGACGCCCGGATTCGAACCAGGGGTCTCGAGGTCGGAAGTCAAGTGCGTAATACCGATATACCAAAACATTTCCCATAGAGATTACACGTAAACGGAAAATTGAATTCTCAAATCCCACTTTGCAAGTGAAATATGAGCATGATCCCGACATCTGATAGAATAATAAAGAACACATTTGTGATAGCTTATTGTCTCAGCTACAACATACTCGATTCTCAGCGAAAACAAAGATAAAACGACGGAGATATTGCTAGTGAAAGACGGGAATGTAGAATCCAGTTTTGAGAAAAAGTCATGTCCCATAGAGAATACACGCAAAATGTGAAAAATTGACATGCCTCCTTTAATCGCAAAAATACGCCATGATTCCTTTGTCAAAATGAAATATTGTGATAATTGCATTTGTAGAGAAATATCTCAGCTATAACATATCAAAATTTGGAAGAAAATCGATCAACATTTACAGAGATACAATCGATTTTCCAAAAATATGCTGACGTCATAATATGTAAATTGAAATTTTGAGTTCAGAGGCCATTACGATGACGTCATGAGTTAATTGAGGGTCAAATGAGACAAGAAATCATATCTCCAATTCATACTCTATCAAAATATTAAATAAAAATTGAGGTTACCTTGCATCGTAAAGAGCTACAATGGATTTTGTATAGGCATGTTTTTGCCCATATATGCTATGTATTACAAGAGCACGCACGCACGGATATGTATCTTAACGGACGCTCATTCCTTCATTAATGGTCAGAAAAAAGTAAACAAGGTATCAAAATGCTTGGAAAAATGTGCCAAATATGATGACATAAAAAAATTGGCGATTTTATGTTGCAAAATGCCATTACGCGCGAAAACGCGCGCGCATGCACGTGTGCGAGTTTTTTTGCGAAATGCTTAAAATGGCCTGAAACGTATGCAAAATGAATTTGAGACGATTTAGAACATTTTAAATTTTTGCGCGCGCACTGACGCGCGGACGTACGTATGCGCGCGCGTTTTTTGACCTGAAATTGACCGGACGGATATTGACCTTAATCATGATAAATATGAATAAGAAATGCCTTTCCGTTATGAAGATATGATCATTTGAGATTTTCCAAAAAAAACACAAAATGGCGCCTGGATGACGTCATGAAGACTTGATGACCTTGAAAAGGTTCCTGTCACGTCTCATGACAAGGACCTATGACTGTGCCTAAATTGAAAGAAATTGACTGGACGGATGTTGAGTTATCCGACACACAAAAAAGTGGAAGAAATAAAAATAAAGAAATAAAGAAAGAAAATTCTGACGAAAACAATAGGTAGTCTGTCGAAGACAGACCACCTAATAAATAAATAAAGAAAGAAAATTTGAACGAAAACAATAGGTGATCTGTCGATATCGACAGACCACCTAATAAATAAATAAAGAAGAAAGAAAATTCTGACGAAAACAATAGGTGATCTGTCGAAAACGACAGACCACCTAATTATGTGTCGGGAAATAAACGAATATACCAGGGTAATATTTGAGGCCGAACCCTTTAAACAAGAAATAAAGATAATACATTATACTTACAATAAAAGTTGAAGAGTATGAACTTAAAACATTTTAGACCTGACATATGTTCTTAAGATGTAAGCCTACTTACATCGTTGTGTATATCAAGCTTTTGTAAATTTGGCAGGTTTTTCAACACGTCGGGGAGGTGGAAGGAATATGATTCTGTTTCGAAGATCTGGACCGATTGAAGTGGCTCTAAGTCACACGAGATTTCTGCCGGTATTGTAAGAAGAAGCCGGTTGAGGTGTGGTGAGGTATGGAGGTTTTTCCACAGCTTGCAGAAGGTTTTGGTAATGTGCTCCAGTGGAACAAGTTTCTATAAAAACGGATAAAAAAAAACAATGAAAAACCAGGAAACATTAACTAGTGTGGCGGAGACGATTTTAATTTATAGTTATACACTTAAAATTTGTCCCGAGTCCACATGGTCCAAGGAACCATAGACCCTAAATTTAACCCGTAACCCTGAGTAGGCTAAAGTATATCACCGGATTCAACATTATAATAATAATGATAATAATAATAACAGTAATAATAATGATAATAATAATGATGGTGTTGATGATGATGATAATAACAATAATACATACAAATTAATTTTAACCAGTGCAGAGGAAGTTAAACAAGTTTGTTGACAGCTACCAAGGACAAAGCTTTATCTTTTGTGGGGAGGAAGCTATTGACGTAAATTTGGTACGGTCTCTTGTGCGATAAACATCTTGGAAAGTGAAAGAAACCAGTCGCAGTAAATAAAAAATGCAAAAATGCAAAAATGCGGTCAGCCTTCAACTTTCCTCTCCTTTCTTCTTCCCAAAGGGGAATTATTTTGGACAATAATAATATTTCGAAGTCGTCACACTGAATTTGTTAAAGTTCTCCTCTCCTTTTCCTCCATAATCGCCCGCTTTTAGCAGTCAGTTGCATATAATTAATGTTTTAGTGTGAAATCGTCCTATAGCTAAAATTACTACTTTATTTGAGTTTGAGCTCCTGACTCACATTTTCTACCAGCTGTACGTATGCAGCATTTTCCCATTGGCTTTGAGTCACTCCCTTAAGTCGCGGTTCACGGATAGGTGTCAGACATTCAGTTTGATTCAAGTTCAATTTCAAGATGCCTAAATCAAGAAGGAAGGCAAGTCAGAGTTTGCATACCGCGAAAGTGTCAACAAAGACGCTAGCTTCGTCGATAACAAAGGCCAAATCCAGAAAGAGGAGGGCGTCAAATGCTACACCCCATGCCCAATCCCCTCCGCCTGCTACCAGGACCAGTACCATGAATGAGACACTTGATCCAGGAGCACACGACCCAACGGGGTGAAGAGCCTGAACTTAAAGACGGCATCAAGAACGGCGAGTCATGGCCAGTGCTAACATCCTTGCCCCCCCCCCCTCCCCACTGAGCGAAATATTGGTGGGCGCGACTTTCAAAAGAGGGGGGGGGGGGGCAAAAGAGGGGTCAAAATTATTGATCACTATACCCCCCCCCCCCCTACTGAGTGAAATGTAAGTCGGCGAGATTTCCTAAATTAGGGGGGGGGGGGTAAAAGAGAAGAAAAAAATAATGCTCAATACCCCCCCCCCCCCCACTGAGCGCAATACCATTCGGCGCGATTTTCAAATTTTCAAATACCCCCCTTGAAAAAAATCCTACGTACGCCACTGCCTGCGCCATACAGCCATGTCCACAGGGTGGCCAGCTAATACACGAGGTAATATTTGTCTGGAATATGCGATGATCTCGCCTCAACAAATGCAGTGAACATTAAAGTGACTCGGGAACATTGTTGAAAGTTAGTGATACACAAATTGCATAATTTGTGTATGAAATGTTACTTATCATATTCCTTCTACTGTACTAACTCTCTAACATGAAAAAAAACCTGAAAAATTCTCAAACAACAAAGATATCTATGGTTTTCTGTAAAGATGCACTGTGCAACACCCTCCAACGTGATTAACAGTAAATTCTCCCAACCATTTTTGAATTTTCCCAACCGTTTTTCCATGAAAAAAGATATAAGACAGACTTTTAAAAATCTTTCACCACTTAATGGTCTGGAATGGTATGTTGAGCCAATTCATTGCCTTGTGACGATTTACATTCACCTATAATGTAATTAAATTGTAATAATATATTTGGGAGAATTAAGGAATTGATCAGATCAGTTTTTCCCAATTTATATCATTAATAATGATTCGTTTTAACTCAAACTTTCAGATTATTTTTAATTATACATCTAGCATTGAAGTCACTACCTTAGCATCACTGAACTGAACTATGTTACCAAGTACCTTTAAGGAAAAAATGGCGGGGGGATTCGTTGACCGAGGCTCACTAATCAAACCATTTGTATACCATGTACGGTCCATCTATCGATGAGGGGCTAACCAGTGGCGGATCCAGGAACTTCTTACCGGGGGGGGGGGGGGGGGACACAAAATCGCATGGGGTAAAATATATGAAAAACAATGGAGCGAGGCGTCAGCAGCGAGGGAGCGGAGCGACGCGACCAAGCGGAGGATGGTATGGGAGGAGATCAGAACCCCCTCCGAGAGTAGGGATCTTTTGCAATTTGAGAACCACATTTAGCGCAATAATGTCCACCGGCACTTCCTTGAAAAATGTCAGGATGCGACATCCCCTTGAGCCGATAAAACAACTATTCCTTTCACAGCAGTCATAATATATCTACATATAATTTCATTCTTTATAGGTTAACCAGCTCACTATTACACGGTCCATTCCTTCCGAATAGAAGCTGCTAGGTCCGCTGCTATGGCAGGTTTTTACGAATCCCCTATTCAAAGAATGGGGAGATGGGTATCTGCGGCATACCAGGGTTATATCAGACTACCGTCAGGTGAAGTTAGAGAGACTTCGAATGTATATAATTTAAGATCATTTTTATTGTCATCTTATATTGTGTTTCATTTTGATTCTAAACCTATATGTTGATCAGACCAAATCCAATTTCATAATATATTAGTAATACCTAGATAACATTTGCTCTACGACTAGGATACGTCGGCTGACGTCCCCGAAATCGAAAGATACCTGCGGCGGCCGCAGATGATCTGTGGAGCCTTAGGGTCACCCTAGGGTGTTTCCTTATCTTTACAAGCCGTACGGGTCGCCGTGGGATTATAACGCGGAGGTATAACTTATTCCATTTCTTGGTTCGCCGCACGCTGTCATGCCGTAGAGCAGCTCCACGGCGAACATACGTCGGGCGTACGGTGGCCTTGCGTTTGCAATACAGCTGCTCGAAGGTCTTATGGATTAAAATTAACTTTTGCGGAGCCCACAAAAATTGCGCCGGCCCCAGGAATCCACGAGCGCCGTAGGGCAGCCTTAGGGCGACCGTGCGTCATCACTTCAAATGCCGTACGGCAGCCGCAGGATTTCTGTCTCCACAAAATCAAAATACGCCGTGCGGCTACCCTAAAGCGTTCGTCACAACCCACGGTGCGTGTTTTTAGTCCGTACGCATTATGGGGAGGCCACGGCCGCCACGTTTTTCTGAAACGTAGGGAGGGAGTGGCAAAGGCAGGGAGGGAGTACCGGCAACGTACGTCACACGCACGGTGTAAGTACGTTGCCCGCACGCCACGCCTCACACTGGGCCAGGGAGGAACCAAAGTGCGCCAAAACTAAGTTTGGGTGATTTTTTTTCTTCAATTTTTTTCTTGCCCAGTTGAAAGGTAATACATAGAGGAATACCTCAGTGAAATGTTTAATTCCGGTATGCACAATAAGGGTTTAAATTTACTACTTCAAACAGCAAAATCCTACATATTCACAGTGTTAGTGCAAAAGTGACTTATTTTATAAATCTTTCAATTCAACATGAAGTTTTTAAGTTATTGATATGAAATTGCTCTCACTTATTCCTGATTGTTCATTTCGTTGAATGAATGGGTTAAAATTAATAGAAACACAATCTTCATGATATATTATAGGGTAATTCACTGAAAAGTGGACTAATTATCCATGTTTTTTATAAATCCAGAAGAAATGTTTAGATCTCCGCGGTGTACCGCTTAAATTTTAATACCACCATTTTCTCTGATGTCTAAGCTTCAAGTTGATACCAAATTTGGCTGCCCGATCTTGCCCGTTGTTATGTTAGAGCCGATTTCCCTTGCCACATTGCCCCGAAAAATGTGGGTTTTTGGGGTCCGCGGCTGAATCATGAAGGCTTCGTGGTCATAAATCACGGCGCGAGGGGGCGCGTGACACTTGTTCTGACACCGCGGACCAAAATAAACACATTTTTCGGGGCAATGTTGCAAGGAAAACGGCTCTAACATAATAACGGGCAGAATCGGGCAGCCAAATCTGGTATCAACTTAAAGCTTAGACATCAGAAAAAATGTTGGTAATAAAATTTAAGCTAAAATCCCTGGAAATCCAAACATTTCCTCTGGCTTTATAAAAAAATAAATCCCCAAACATGAGTTTTGGCGCACTTTGGTTCCTCCCTGGCCCACTGTGCGCCTGGCCGTGAGCGGTTGCGTGCGGAGGCCGTCCTTACACGTGCTGCTCACTTACAGTGCCCTTACTCACTCGCACGTTGTAAGTGCGTGCACGTGCGATGAACTCGGTGAGTTTTTCCGTCCGATGTCGGGGTATATATAGGACGACATTCCGATGTTCTCCAGAAGTCCCAACTGTTGCTGCCTCAAGATGCCGCCCATTCACCCGCAGAGACTATATACTGCATAAATCAGTGCGCACAACGTGCGTTGTAAGTGCCTTCTCAGTACGGTATACGTAAGATCTGCGTGCTCATTGGACAGTTGAACTGGGGAAGTAGCGAGTAAGCACGGGCCACGCACTTATCACTTGCGCAGCACACACGTGCTAAGTGCGCCTTTAAAAGACGCATGGAGTCAGTGCGTTGTGCGCTCGTTGGCAGTACCGGGCACGCACGTCACACGCACTGGGGTGAATCGGTAGCACGACCGCAGCCCGAACGCGGCAAAACTTCCTCGTGCACTAAAAGTGCTACGGTGTGTCTGCGTGCTCCCAAATCCGTACGGAGGCGGTACTCACCACTAATGCGGTGGTCACAACCCGCCGTACTTGCAAGTGCGTGCTGTCTACGTGCAAAAACGTGGGCAAAATGTTGGTATCCTTACGTGGTGAGTACCGTCTCCGTACGGATTTGGGAGCACGCAGACACACCATAGCACTTGTAGTGCTACCGATTCACCCCCCAGTGCGTGTGACGTGCGTGCCCGGTAGCGTTATTTTCTTCTACGGCACAGATTGGGTTTTTTTTTTTTTAAAGAGGTCTTGATGTAACCCTAACCCTTACCCTAAACTTTCCCATAGGGCTCAACACGCACCTAAACCCAATCTGTGCTGCCGAAAAAATTAAAGCTCCCTCGATACTGCCAACGAGCACGCAGAACTCACGTGGACCGTACCGAGTAAGTAAGTGCTCCGCACTTACAACGAACGTTGTGCGCACTGATTTATGCAGTATATAGTCTCTGCAGTGGAATGGGCGGCATCTTGTGAGGCAGCAGCAGCTGTGACTTCTGGAGAATATCGAAATGTCGCCCTATATATACCCCGACATCGGGCGGAAAAACTCACCGAGCATATAGCTCAGTTTAGTCTCATTTCACACTCCCCCTATCGTCAGAGTCAGCAGCCATACATGTTAGCCTATGGAATTGTACCAAAAAAAATCTCTAAAAATCTCTAAAAATTCATTTTTGTTATCACTAGCTCTTTCATTGGAACCCTCATGTACTATTGACTTTTAAAAGTTCACCCACCGTAATTTGATCAAAATAGGTTGCAAGCTCGTCATTGCCTATAATACACATGTGAAACAAGTCGAACTTTGGACTCGGTTTGCCAAGCGATTTTAAGATTGTAGGTCATGCACACGTAGGATAAGAAGCATGAATTATCATCAATCACTTCTGCTTAGTTCATTATGTCCATTTCATCCGACCCCCCCCCCCCACCGTCATTTTTTCATTTAGTAAAAGCAAACATTTTGCCGAGGTAAACAAAAACATGAAATATCATGAACGGTCAGACAATACAGCCTTTTAGTACGTAACGTATAGTGAATAGGAATGGGCGATGATCCGTCCAGGAGGTAGAGGTCAATAGTTTGTGCTGGCAATGTTCCTGCGAGTGAAAATAAAACAATCGGAGCAATATGTTCATCGCACGTGCACGCACTTACAACGTGCGAGTGAGTAAGGACATCGTACGTGAGCACGGAGACCGTACGTTGTAAGCACGTTGTAAACACGTTGTAAGCACGTACAGCGCACTTACCACGTACGCAACGTACGATGCACGCAACCGCTCATTGCCAGGCGTGGCGTGCGGCCACGTACTTACACCGTGTGTGTGACGTGCGTTGCCGGTACTCCCTCCCTACCTTTGCCACTCCCTCCCTTAATAGCATATATTAACCGGTGTATGTAGATATTATATGTATGCCTATATATTCGTCACTTGTCTTATTGTTCGGGTGGTCATTTGGATGAGGTAATCAAAATAATTACAAAGATCTTAAAATACATTTTGAATATGGTAATGTTACATGTATGTAGAACATGTTATCGTCTGCGATTTCCCCTTTTCTCCATTAATTTGATTTTTACAGATTCTACAGATTTATGGAGCCAGCCGCGCGAACGATTCTCCCTCCATACGAGGCACCAGCTGTGTCTTGGGGGATTCCATAGAGCATGTGGCCGCCTTGCTGGTGAGAGAAAGGGGTGAACCAAACCTCAACCTGCCACTTCGGCTAATTTGGAAATTAGGTAAACGGGGGCTCCGTCTAGCCTCTATTAAAAGCTACGTTAAGAGCTTTAAACACTCGGTAAGCAAGCCGCTTCGTATTTGAATTTCGATCAGGTCGGCACTAATGACGTGGGAGTGATTCCTGAGAAACAGTTACTACTCGAGGTAACGAATTGCCTTCATTACGTCACAGCAGCTCTAGGTCAGGGAACGTTCATCTGGTACGATGTCATCCCCCGTGTCAAGTATGATAACTTCCCCCCGGACAGACAAAACATACCCGACAGAGACCGCAGGGCTATAAGTATACGCGGTCGCCGAATTGGAGGACTGGTTGTATCGCACCCGCAAATAGCTTTCAACAAATCGGAGCTTTAATTAATTTAAAGACGGTGTGCACCTCTCTTCAGATCCAATTTTATTTGATGGGAGGGGGGGGGGGGGGCAACTGTTAGCAACAATATATTTTCACCCCCCCCCCCCCCTGCTTCAATTAACCGAAATCAAATGTGAGCAGAGATATTTAAAGCGTGACTTACTTTCTCTTGAATAATCAGCTCCCTAACCATTGGCAGGAAGGTTAAAACATGTGCGAGGCTGCTCACTGATAACACCTGGTCAGTCTCAAAAACACGTATCGATGTAAGGTGCTTCAGATTAAACCGGATGTTGACAGGGATGGGGAGAACTAGGCGACTGAGAAGTGACGAAGTATTCAACTGATCCCATAGCTTTCCAAAGACATCAGGAGTAAGGGCACATTCTGGCAGATATTCAAATGCCTGAAAGGAGATGGATAATGATACTGATAAATTCCTCAGTTTTCTGAACGGTATATAGCATTATAGTGATTTGAAGTGGCTAAACTCCATCCTCATACCAAAATGTTTTTCCTGTCAATCAATCATACTTCAACACAGAAGGAAACTACAGGTACATGGGGCAAACATGTACTAGACGACCTTGACTGTTGAACAATTGTACAGATGACAGAATGGCAACAAAAGATGACACACGAGGGGACTTACTTTGGTCGCGACCTTGCATACTAATAATAAGATTTTTTTTTTTTAAATACATATACATCTATGATTTCTTTAAGCGCTTTACAGAAATATCATAACCTCGGTCGTCGGATTCAGGCTTTCCCGCGCACAATAGTATGCACATTCTCCACACCCCGGGGAGCATTTCAGTCTGGAGCCATTTTACAGACGCCCAGAATGCTGAGCAAACTGCAGTGACTTTGGATCCTATTATTAGTAGTGGTAAACGAACATATTTGTTTGTTTTAAATGATATTTTATTTCCTTCCTCATAATTTCACATAACACGAAATGCACATCACAAGAAACTATCAAAATAAGCAATATAAAACAAGATCTTTGATACAAGACACTTTATGAGTTACATCAATCAATGAACATAGAGAATGAAAAAAATTCTTGCATGTAACAGTGTACAATCAAAATAACAGTAGTGGAAGGTTTAAAGTTACATATTACCATCCTCTAGCCCACCCAAACCACACCCCCTTTCACACACATAAACACACATACAAACACACACACACTGCATGCAACCTGTTCCGGAAACATATAGCTCCGCTTAGTCTCATTTGACAACGCCTCCTATCGGCAGAGTCCAGCAGCCTAACATGTACGTTAGCCTATGGACTTTTACCAAAAATATCGTTAAAAATTCATTTTTGTTTAAACAAAAAGCACATTCACCCCGACAAACGTTATCACTAGCTCTTTCATTGGAACCCTCATGTCCCATTGACTTTTGAAAGTTCACCCACCGTAAATTGATCAAAATAGGTCGCAAGCTCGCCATTGCCTATATAACACATTATAACAAGTCGAACTTTGGACTCAATTTTCCACGCGATTGTAAGGTTATAGGAAAACAAACATGCATTTTAATAGATAAGTTCTGATTTGTCATTATGTCCATTTCAGCCACCCCCCTCCCCCCCCCCACCGTAATTTTTCCATATAGGCAAGCATTTTCCCGAGGTAAGCAAATACATGAATATTCATGAACGCCATGGACTATTCGATTACTTACAGAGGGGTGCAATTGTGCACCAAATCAAACTCCCCTACTTTCAGTCAAGTATTTCATTGTATTATGTAGTTTGGTAGGTTTATTTTACTAACTGTTTAATTATCAGATATCAATGATAGTTTAAAGATATGGAATAGGTTCTTGTATTCTATATTTAGCAAAGCAATCTCACATACAAAATCACTATCAAGTGTCGTCTGATCCGCCGAATGCCGTCTGCTATACGTTTATGGCACATTTATCTGTGGACTGTGATGTACACAGTTTTCTCGTCATTGTAGGTTTATGATTAGCCATCTGTCATGTATTAGTCTTTAATTGTTGACACACATACAATTACCACACACATGAACACACTCACTTCCCCTCCCCAACACACCATTTCCGCACACCCGGTTCACACATCATACCCAATGGCATATACACCCTGTAACATAGTGGAACATTCTAGTTTGGTATAGTGACGGTGAGCTAGCTACGTTTGTGTTGGCATTAATGGTCCAGCGAGCGAAAATGAGACAAACGGAGCAATATGTGGTACGAAAATTATGCATATAACATAAGGCAAATTGTACGACACCAGTTCTTACTTCGCACTTCATGACGAATTCCCTGAGGTTCGGAAGGGAAACCATTATTCCCGCGTAGTCATCTACATACTTCAATAGAGTAATGGTTAAGCTGTTGACGGAGTACAGGGGATCCCTCTGAGCTAAGATTGGCGGTGGAGCAAACAGAAACACCACCATATGTGTGAGGTGGATACAAGTATGCATGCTGTTCCAGATTCTCGCAAATAAGTGTGTAGAACAGTTCGTCTCAAGTATCTCAATTGTTGTGATCTACATAACAATGATAAAAGTGAACACAGTTGTTATAACTTTCATGTTGAGTAAAATGGAATCTAGACCAGATTTTTGTAATGGTTGGAATTTAAAAAAATATAATTTCTATATACTACTGGAAACAGTCAGTTACCGAATTTCAAAATTGAATGTATATAAAGACAGTCATTTATTCGACAAAAGGCAGTTGTTATCTAAATTCCATTGTTCCATTGCGTCTTCCTAGAACACTGTAAAGAAAAACAACATAAAACAGTAACCTTATTGCAGATATCAAATAGTTGCAATATAATGACACTGCAAAATACACCATTATTCGTAGAAATAACATTTCCTTTTATCTTGTTTATAGAAACTATAGCGGTTCTTATGAGAGCATTCAAATATCGATACTACCACACACTAATCATCGGGGTATGAATTAGTTTTCTTAAACATTATAATATTTGATGAGGTTTTTATAAGAGTAAGTTATATATTTCGCTCAATTTAGAGAAGTGGACAACGCCAGCCATGTTGGACTATGACAAACTTTTGATTCACACCCATTCTTGTCTTTACCTTCACTCCCCTATCTCTCTCTCCCTTATCTCCCCGTCTTATACCTTCTTTCCCTCTCCTCCCATTCCCCCTCTACTTGCGTCTATATCCTTCCCCCAATCCCCCTCTCTATGCTATTACCATCTTCTTAACAGATCCTGGAAGTTTCTCAAATCCAACCACTCTTGATGCTGTAAGTTGTCCCAGGTAAAGTTTTCCATCCTTAAAAAACTGTGTCAAATACCTTTCGGAATCCTCTGCACAAGTTCCTGCCTCGCTAATGAAACTCAACATGAAGGGATGTTCAGAGTATTTATTTTCGGACAGAATGACACCTTGATAACAGAGAGACGCTATAATCTTTCGGCACGCAAAAACCGATGTCCCTGATGCAAACTGAAAGATGTTAAGTACGTTATAGGGAAATATTGAAGAGTCGGTGAGGAGGATCTTTCCTTCTTCGAGGCCATTTGCAAAAAATCTTCCTGCTGAATATTCCTGCGCCAACTTGTGGAAGAATTCAATGTTAATGGTGATGTCGCTATCTGCCTTCAGGTTCTTTGTTAACAGACCAAGTGAGTAGCTGATGTTTACTTTATCATATTGAACTTCACTAAAATCGTCCTCACTTAACATCAATGTTTGCGGACCGTCCATTTGGCTTAATTTCGCATAGGCAATTTGCCCAACAGAAACTACTATGTCGTTGAGCAAGTCTTGCTTGATCTCTCTTTCACCCTTAGCATTCAGATGTGTCCTCAAGATCTCCATGATACCATCGAATAATTTTGTTCGGGTGAAGTTTCCATGAATATAGCCATCATTCCACAAATAACACACCATAGAGCAATACAGTGGAGTGGCGATCATTTCGTTGGTAAGGATGTCTTCTTCCAAATATTTCTTCAGTTCTGTCCCTTTTGTTTCATTGGAAAGAAAGAATTTGTCGATAAAATATGTGGCATGCTGTTGGGAATATCCTTCTATTAACATCATGGAGTAGTAGACATTTCTCGAATTGAAGTCTTCTTCCCTTACGGGGCGAGACGTTACCAAGACCCGACATCGCCTACATCTCTCCTGACACAATATATCAATGACGTAACTTATGTTATCCCTGCAATTTAGCTCTCCACTAAATTCATCATAACCGTCGAAGAGCATGACAATATCCTTCTCATGGGAATCGATATACTCTTTGAGCTCTTTTATATACTTCTCGTATTTCTTCCCCAGCAACGTAACAATCGCTTCGGTTATTTCTGTCTTTGCATTCATGTTTCTCATCTTGAAGACAAACAGCAACTTCACATTTTTTAAAGGGGAGTCTTCTTTTTTATTGGCCCAATCATAAGCCATTTTCGCTACAGCTGTAGTTTTTCCCCGGCCAGCCTCCCCAAACAACACAATTCTTTCTGGCAACGATCCACGAACTTCAGTCTGGAATATATCGTTGACTGATCCGTTTAAAGTAAGTTTCTGTGTGGGTCTGTCGGGAATATCATTTTTGTCTTTCTTGTAGAGGCTGACGGTCGTGTACAGCTTCTCTAGGTCCACGTCATCGTATGGATCCCACGGCTTGATATGAATGTTAAAGAGATGTTTTTCATAATGTTTCCGTAATGTGTCCTGACACTCTTCAAGGCTGAAGGTTTCTGCTATGTATTCTGGAACAAATACACACAAATTAATGATAAATATTTCATTTTAAATTGCAAGTTTCATCACTATTGTCCTAAGAGTATTATTTTTTGTATACGTAAAATTCATACTATTTCAATGGTCGTAAATATTGTTTTCAACATAACCATAATCTTTCAACAGTTCGAATCTTACCAGTGAGTATGTCTCTATACCCCTCTAAACCAAAAAAGAATCTTAAACATCCCCACTCCACTCGCATGAATAGGGAGCATTTCAGCCAGTCGCCCTTTTACGGGCGCGCACATGCTAGACCAATGCAGAGAGATTACTCACGTAAATAATTATGTGATCCAATCACAGTGGACTATCACGTGTCCTTATCCTACCGGGTACCCTTTTAACACCTCGATAGAGAGGAGCAAAGATTAATCTTTCTCAAGGACGTATGTCCTTTACCGGGCATCGAACCCATGACACAATATTCAAGCACCTTGCTTAATCAAAGCAAGAGGAGTTGTAGAGTTATAATGATATCAACTTACCAGGGAATAGATTAGTCCAAGTGCAAGCCACCACAATAGACACGAGAGCTATAACTAAGCTCAGACCTGCAATACATATGTAAAAGAAAAACGTATACATGAATAAATAACAAATATAAATTACAACCAGTAACAAAAAAACAGTACAATTTAAAATTACGGATGTGCTGTCAAAATAGTTATTCGGTGTTGAGGATAGGCCGGAAGCAGTCTTTTTTTTCCTCCACTTGGGATTACATTGGACATATGTTTCTTTATTTTTATTTTTCAAACCTGCATTTATTTATTTATTCATTTATTCATTTATTCATTTATTTATTTATTTACTTATTTTTTTTTTATTCATTTATTTATGTATTTATTTATTTATCTATTTTCAATGATAAATATTGAACACATATAACCAAGACAAACCTGTTAAAATTATAGTAAATAAATATCGGGAGAAAATTTCACCTGCTACAAATTTCCAAAATGATTTGTTCCGGGCACTCGCACCAGTCCCAGTCTGCCTCTGTCCTTCTGCAAGTCCAGACTGATTCAGTCCGTTTTGCTCTTTGATGGCTGCATATCAAGATCAATGAATATGTAGTATCTATTATGAATTTGAATATGTCTAATTGATCATTCAATGATGGATGACCAATAGATTACATGCCAATTAGATCAATATTGCTACAATCCATGAGAGGTAACTACACTGTTGGTCATAATGGTGGAATAATAATTTTTACCCCAATTTATGGAATGATTTTGACAATGATTTATTCGTAATAGATCTAGATAGTAGTATACATTCTCAGATTGTATTTAATAATAATTTGTGAGTGTTTGTTTTGCGTGACTGCTAAAGCATGTGTATGCTACTATGCTAATGAACTAGGGGACCTACGTCCTTAAGTCATAACTGGATTATTTCTTTTGGGGAACCGGGGGAAAATGCAATGAATTATTTATAATTTATTGCATTTTCTTTGTTTTTTGTATTTGTGGGGACGGCGACGTACCCTAGCCCCCGCTGCGTACAGTCATGATTCAGTGGATAAGCAATGGCCTCGTTAATGTGAGGCCCCAGAATAAAAACCGGGTCGATCAGCTATATTAGTGCCCTTTTGCGAGGCATTAATCCTCATTACTGTCAGTTATTGGCACAGTAGCATACACATGCTTTAGCAGTCACGCAAAGCAAACGCTCGCTAATTATTATTCAATAAAATCTGAGAATGTGTACTATTATCTAAATCTATTAGGAATAAATCTTTGTCAAAATTATTCCATAAATTGGGGTAATATTCCACCTTTAAGTTAATTACCAACAGTGTATATAATGAAGCTTATATTCATAAAACATCGAAACAATAATTTGAGATGCAAAATGATTACCATCATCATTTCCATCACTATCGTCGTAACCATCATCGCCACCGTCAGTTAATATTAAAATATCATTAGCATTTTCATTACAATGTATCGATATCATTAAAATGTCAAAAAATATACAAAAAGTTGAGCTATAATCTTATAATGTAGTTCAAGCATTATATCAATTACCATAAACATTTTAATCCCATTAATTGTCAATCACCTCACTACCGAACTATCACCGAAATGTGTATTATGTTGGCAGAGAAAGTGGTGACTAAAAGTTTTCGCCATTTCTGGATGACCACAATTCTGAGAGAGAGAGAGAGAGTTTCAGACGCACCTTTTTTAAGAAAGTCGACAAGGGTCATCCTTTGTTTAACGTTGAATCTTTCGATGAGATCTTGAGCATCTTTTGCCTCCCGACCGTGAGCGGCCACGAACTGGTTTAGAATATACACGTATTTCTCAGGCGGATGTTGTTTCTGATTCGCCAGCTCCTGCGCTGCGCTGGCGACGGCGAAATCGAAGCCTAGGTCGATGGCAAAATCTTTGACTGGATAAATTGATATATCAATTTTCTTGGAAAGGTCATTCACAAGGGCATCACTTAGAACTACTTCCGCCATCACTACCTGAAGGAAAAATAGAATTGATTTGGAAAGCTGAAAGTAGGAAATACTTGAAATCTATTACATGTATACATGTATAATATATTAAAATGAAGGGACCCCCTTCGGACTTTGATCGGCCTACCCGTGGAACTAAAAAATGGCCACCAACCCCTCACTTTTGGAGATGAAAAGAATAATAAACCATATTATGTTGGGGACCCCTCTCCCTAGATGAGTTTGAATTTTTCTCAGGCTTATGTCGACAGGTGCGGTGCGGAGCGGTGTGTTCAACGCATCCTTTCGAGAAAGCCCCCCCCCCCTCCCGCTTGTTTCGAAAGGGTGCGTTGAGAACGGAATACCGCCTAATGCCTAGGTCACATATAAAACGGGCCCCGCACGATTTTCCCTACCCGGCGGCTTGCCGTGGATTTAGAGACCGTACGGGAACCGTCCGATTTTCATTTCTACGGCATGTGTGGTCACCTATTCTGCGGCGCCCGGGAGGTGCCCGGACAAAATTGGTCGAGTGAAATGCAAGGCGCCCGTAAGGGTGCCGTCAGGTTGCCGGCCGAGTGCCGGCCGGTAACCTTACGGGCTCCGTCCGATGAGCAGGTGTACCGATGGCTCCCGGAAGGTGCCCTGCCGGAGGGCCCGGCCGGGGTCCTCAAGGCGCCCGGCCGGGTGCAGTGCGGTACACTGAACTACAGAGTGAGTCAAAAAAAATGTCCCAATTTTTAAAAGTTGTATTGTTTGAAGTATGAATATTTAATCATAGGTTTCATGATTTATCTTGATAGAGTAATCCTCCCACTCCCAGTACATTTAGGTACCATTTTCATTTGAATCTCTGCATGCATCACTGAATATCAGACAATCTTTACAAGACTGCCAGATCTCACTTGCGCCAAGTTACTGGGTGAGGAATAAAACAGTGCATTGAACAAAGACAGCCAGACACGCGTACACGCACACATACCCACACACACACACACATACACACACACACACAACACAAACGATGACATTTGTTTCATAATTACCCCTTTTCTGATTGAGCATTGATTTTTATCAAGATCGCTGAATGTTTAAGTGGCATAACCCTAAACATCTTTCCCTTTTGTACACATTCACTACCACCATCATGTCATCATCATCATAATTGTCATCATCTTAATCTTCATCATCATCATCATCATTATCATCATCATCATCATCATGAAGCACAACATCCGCCAATACGCACCAAGAGGACAGCGGCCACTCAACTTTTCGTACGATAAGAAGAATTCCCGACAAAAAGTAACAGTTTGGGTGGGCCTTGTCGGGAGTGGAATGCTCATTTGTGTGCATGTGCGTGTGTGTGTGTGTGTGTGTGTGTGTGTGCGTGCGTGTGTTTGTGTATTTTTGTCTGTCTGGCTAATTGGATAAATGAAGAAAAAAAGGGCTGTCTTTGTCCCAAAAAATATTTTATGCCTCACCTAGCAACTTGGCGCAAGTGAGATCTGGCAGTCTTGTAAAGATTGTCTGATGTTTAGTCATGCATGCAGAGATTCAAATTAAAATGGTACCTAAATGTACTGGGAGGATAACTCTATCAAGACTGTAGACATATCATGAAACTCATGATTAAATATTCATACTTCACACAATACAACTTTTAAAAGTGGGACATTTTTTCTGACTCACTCTGTATGTATCCTCTGGTATCCGCCCCTCCTTTATTTAAAACTGCGTTGTAAATTTCGAGATACCGCCGTGAGGGACCCGCACGGGCAATATTCATTTTAAATGGCCCCCGGACGGCAGACGCCTTTTGTTGTGCATATCACCCGGGGCTCTTGAGGAGCCCGTGAGAGCGCCGTAAGGTACACGTACGGAACCCTTGAGCACCGCAAGGTGTCCGTAAAGATTTTTCATGAGAATTGACCCCCAAAAACGTGAGGGGCCGTCCGCGCACCGTCCGGAGCCCGCATGGGACCCGTAAGGTGCCCTACGGGCCATTTACGGGCTTTATACGGCCTAACTGTAAGATAAAAACGCCGGGAGATTTGGGAGCAGCCAACTCAGCACCGCGGCGCCCGTACGGCTTAAAAAACTGTCCCGGCGCCCGTAGGAACTTTACGGCAACCGGCCGGAAACCGGCCGAAAATTCCCAAAATGTCTGCTTTTACTCGCCGTACGGGCCCCGGAGTGTATATGTGAAAGCCCCATAAGGGTGCTGGCCGGTAAGCTTACAGGCTCCGTCCGATGAGCATGCAGGTGTACCTATGGCTCCCGGAAGATGCCCTGCCGGGGTCCGGTCGGGGTCCTCAATGCGCCCGGGCGGGTGCCATACGGTACACTGAACTATGTGTCCTCTGACATCCGCACCTCCTGTATTTAAAGCTGCGTTGTACATTTTGAGATTCCGCCGTGAGTGGCCCGCACGGGCAATATTCATTTTAAATGGCCATCGGACGGCAGACGTCCGGTGTTGTGCATATCACCGGGGCTCTTGAGGGGCCCGTGAGGGAGCCGTAGGGTACACGTACGGCACCCTTGAGCAGGCGCGGATCCAGGATTTCTTAGGGGGGGAGGCCCAAATTTGAAATTATGCGAGCCAAATATTGGAACGTAATGGTGACCAGCAGTGACGTAATGGGGAGGGGGGTGGGTGCAGGGAGGGGCGAGCTTTTTCCCTACCTCCTTCGCGAAGCGCGGAAGCTTCGACATTTCAATAAATTATTAAAGAAAGAATGCGATTCGTTGTACCGTTTCCAAAAATAATACTCGTCTGAATTATGTTTTCCCCCCCTCCCGCGCGAAGCGCGGAAGCTTTTACGTTTCATTAAATCATTAGAGAAAGAAGACGATTCGTTGTATCGTTCTCGACTCTTAATCCTTGTCTAAATTCAGTTCTCTCCCCTCCCACGCGAAGCGCGGAAGCTTCGACGTTTCATTAAATTATTAGAGAAAGAAGACGATTCGTTGTACCGCTCACGAAAATAATCCTCGTCTGAATTTATTTTTCCCCTCCCGCGCGAAGCCCGGAAGCTTTTACGTTTTATTAAAACATTAGCGAAAGAAGACGATTCGTTGTACCGCTATGACTTTTAATCCTCGTCTAAATTCAGTTCCCCCTCCCGCGCGAAGCTTTTACGTTTCATTAAATCATTAGAGAAAGAAGACGATTCGTTGTACCGCTCTCGAAAATAATCCTCGTCTGAATTTATTTTCCCCCCTTCCGCGCGAAGCGCGGAAACTTTTACGTTTCATTAAATCATCAGAGAAAGAAGACGATTCGTTGCACCGTTCTCGACTCTTAAAGAGAAGGTTGAGTTCTGGGAAGAGGTGAACAATAATTTGTGAACTTCATCATTCTTATTATGCAAGTGTGGAAGAACATCAGATAAGACATGTTCCCTGAAAAGCATGGCACTTCAAATGCCTTCATATTCTAAATATGTCATGTAACATCGTAAAACTCGGGGGGTAGGTTTTTTACGCAACGTGTTCGTGTAGTCCCATATACATCTTTCTGTGTACAGTGTTTGTAACTTTACCAAGACTTGGCCAAATTTCGTATCATTTTGATGATTCCAGAACCTTGCAATACATACAAATTCTTATATGCTGGATGATCAACCATTTCTGGTCGATTCCACACCGTTTCTTTCACAATGCAATCGCATGACCAGAACTCAACTTCATCTTTAATCCTTGTCTAAATTCAGTTCCCTCCCCTCCCGCGCGAAGCGCGGAAGCTTCGACGTTTCATTAAATTATTAGAGAAAAAAGACGATTCGTTGTACTGTTCTCATCTCTTAATTCTGTCTGAATTTCAAAAATGTTCTTTGTCTACTCCCTTTTCTTCCTACGTCCTCTTCCTTTTCACTCCTCTCTTTTCTGGCTACGCGCCTGCGGTCAGATGAACATATGTTGATACCTTGTCCGCCCCCGGAAGCTCAGGGGTTTCAGGCAATAATTTACGGTCAGATTAGCATTCAGGGGTCCGCCTTAGGGCCCTAGGTGGGGTCCAGGGGGCAGAGCCCCAGAAGTTCAGGGGTTTTAGGCATTTAATTACGGTCAGATGACCATTATTTTGATACCTTATTATTTTGTGACACTGGCAGGACAATATTTGGCGTGGGGTCCAGGGGGCAGAGCCCCCAGAAATCACGGGTTTTAGGCATTGAATTACCGTCAGATGAGCATCTAAGGGCCCGCCTTAGGGCCCTAGGTGGAATCCAGGGGGCAGAGCCCTCAGGGTTTTAGGCATTTAATCATGGTCAGATGAGCATATTTTGATACCTCATTATAATGTGACACTGGCAGTTAACTATTTTTTCTTTCTTGCTCTCTTTCTTTCTATTTCTCTTTAATATATTTTTCAAAAAAAGTGGGGGGGGGGGGGGGGGGAGGCCTCGAGGATCCCGATCCCCGCCGTTCAGCGGGCCCTGACATGTAGGCATCTCAAGAAGCATTTTCTTGCCTGGCTGTAAATTTAGGAATTTGTCATTTTCCAAGAAACGCATAAAAAAGTATAATTTACTTAAAAGTGAGGAAAAATCTTGGAAAATTATGTCATTTCAGCATTATTTGTAAACCACCATTATGGAATTAGAAATAAACCACGTTTGAATTTTATTTCCCCAAAGGCCCCCCCCCCCCCGATCTACACCTTGTTGGCGGGAAAATTGCAACTGATATCCCTTACCTTTCTTCATTCTGTTTTTTCTTCTTTCCCTTTCTCTCCTCTTTCCCTTTCCTTTCCCTTCCTTCTCTCTCTCTTTTAGGTTTGCTGGGGGGGGGGGGCAAGGTCATTTTGACCCCTAAACCGCTCCACACATTGTTTTCTTCTTCCTCTTTTTTGTTCCCTTTTAGGTCTCCTCTTTTCCTTTTCATTCCTTCTCTCTTTTTGTTTTAGCGGGGACGTGTGGGGGGGGGAGGAAGGGCCTTTTGCCTCCTCCCCCCCCCCCGATCCACAACTTGTTGGCGGTAAAATTGCAACTGATTTCCCCCTTCTTTTCTTTTCTTCTTCCTCTTTTTTCCTTCCCTTTATCTCCTCTTTTCCTTTTTTATTTCCCTTTCCTTCCTTCTCTTTTATTTTTTGATTGGGGGGGGGGGGGGGGAGGGAGGCAACAGCCTGGAAGGCAAGTCCCCCCCCCCCCCCGATCTCCTTTTTCCCTCTTTTCTTTTCTTCTTCCTCTTTTTTCCTTCCCTTTATCTCCTCTTTTCCTTTTTTCTTTCCCTTTCCTTCCTTCTCTTTTATTTTTTGATTTGGGGGGGGGGGGGGGAAGGCAACAGCCTGGGAGGCAAGCCCCCCCCCCCGATCTCCTTCTTCCCTCTTTTCTTTTCTTCTTCCTCTTATTTTTTCCCTTTCTCTCCTCTTTCCCTCTTTTTTTTTTTTTTTTTTGGCGGGGGGGGGGTGGGGGGGGGGGGGGCAAGGCCCGCTCGGCCACTCCCGCCTGGATCCGCGCCTGCCCTTGAGCACCGCAAGGCGTCCGTAAAGATTTTTCATGAGAATTTACCCAACAAATTCGTGAGGGGCCCGTCCGGGCACCGTCTGGAGCTTTCGGGCTTTCTACGGCCTAACGGTCAGATAAAAACGCCGGGAGAATTGGGAGCAGCCAACTCAGGCTTAAAAAACTGTCCCGGCGCCCGTAGGAACTTAACGGCAGCCGGCCGGACACCGGCCGACAATTCCCAAAATGTCTGTTTTTACTCGCCGTACGGGCCCCGGAGTGTAAATGTGAAAGCCCAATTATGACTAGGTCACATATACACCGGGCCCCGTATAATTTTCCCTACCCGTTGGCTTTCCGTGGGTGTTAGAGACCGTACGGGACCCTTCCGATTTTCATTTTCAAGGCATGTGGGGTCACATATTCCGTGGGGTCCGGAAGGTGCCCGGTGAAAATTGGTCGGGAGAAAATTCGAGGAGCCCATTAGGGTGCAGGCCGTGTGCCGACCGGTAAGCTTACGGGCTCCGTCCAATGAACAGGTGCACCCCATGGCTCACGGGGCCTGGCGTGAGGTTCCCAAGGCGCCCGGCTGGGTGTCGTGCGGTGCAAATGGGACATTGTACCTTTAACGCACCATTTCTGGATTAGCGGGGGGGGGGGGGGGGGGCTTTGTCAAAAGGGTGCGTCAACTAACCTTCCAGTCGTTTAAATTGAAATGATCAAAATTGAAACGGATTAAAAATCATTTAAAAAAAAGAGAGAAGAGTTTACGTAGTCTTGCAGATCAGGCGTTTATATGAATTAAATCAATAAATAAAATGAAACACAATCGAATAACAATGTAGCTGATATATTATCTCGTCGCCCCCATGCGTCACCCGACACTGCACAAGAGGCGACATATATGTAGTGGGAGCTACTCGGTTGCCAGAGGAACTCCAGCACACTCATGTCTATTCCCAATCTACCCAAGATGAGGGAGAAATGCGGGATAATGAGGAACACAGGGAAAAGTTGGAAGAATTTCAGCTTCTAGACTGGCTGGCTAACCACACCAAGGTTCTACAATGGGCTTACCAAAAAGCAGGGGAGAGACTTGAACATGAAGCAGTTTATCGCAAGGCACACTACGACAAATCTGCCAAAGAGAGACCACTGACAGTTGGCACCAGAGTGTACCTAAGGAGCCATCCTCAAGGTAGACATAAAATTGCTGATGGGTGGCAATCAACAGTATACAAGGTTGTATCCCGACCAGGAGAGGAAGCAGTCTATGCTATTGCGAAAGCAGATGGCAGTGGTGGTCCACGGACTGTCAACCGAAGGGAGCTAAAGGTGTGCCCAGTCAGGGAACAATCGGACACTGTCATTCCCAAAACCAGACAGGTGAGAACACGCAATACCCCCCCAAGAGCAGACTGATAGCATTTCTGATGACTCCAGCTCAGCCATTGAAATAGTGGTAAGGGATCTACCAGCTGAGTCCACTGACGAACAGCCTGATTCACATGTCTGGACCCCTGAACCAGAATCTAGTGATGAGGATGGCCTCCTTTCCCCACCTCCACGTCCACGTCGAAGCCTAAGGCCGACTAAAGGGAAACACAGCAATCCTCTCCGTCTACCTTGGTCTACAGCGACAGCTAACTTTATTGTTGGTAATGCCAGAGTAAAGCCAAGTACACAGAACGAACATAGTGGAGTTTTGATTGAGACTCCAAAGTGGTATTAATCGCCAGTTACATCGGGATGAAACTTCTACGTCATATTAATAGCAACTCTTACTACCTGATATGGAACTATTATTCGAGAAAGCGGTTGGAATCTTGTGGACAATATCAACGTTTGTGAACATAAAACTTTAATCGATATTATTGAAGAAAACCGTGGGAATATTGATTGATAAGATGTGTTTGTGAACAAACACATTAATTATAGTTTTGTTCTTTTCATACAGGTATAGGAAAGAAATGTATTTAAAGTTGGGATTTGGGGAGGAGAATAGTTTTTTATGTATATCTGGAGAAGTATATGTTTATCTTGAGACAAGGGCAAATTTATACTGTACACGTATCTTGGTGCCTAGTATGCAACTAATTATATGGAAAGTTTGAGGACAAATTTTGATTTTAGCAGGGGAGATTGTGAGGGAATGAGAAATAGCCCTTTCTTTATAATGCAAATTAGTCAAGGACAAAAGGAATGTACCTAAGGAGGATTAGGGGGGATGGGCGGGCCAGTAGAATCGGCCCGTCGATCTGCGCCTGCCCCCCTACCCCCACTTCCATCAACGCCCTTTAAAATGCCAAGCCACCCTCCTCGAGTTTACAGGTGATTTAGAATGGCGTAATTACACTTACAATTCATCATTACCGAACTTTGATTGTTGTGGCGCCATCCCCGAATTCAAATCGTGAGTCTACTGTCAAACTTGCCGATCAGCCACTTCGTATTCATTGTGTGCATTGTGTGTATTGTGTGTATTGTGTGTAATTTCTGCCTCTCAGCACGTAGTACAGCGCTAGAGGTCAGTACGCATTATCATTGACTCTATGCTTTAGTTGCTGGAGTACTTAGCTTTAAAGCCTCAGTTTTTATAGAAGAAAATAGAGGTAAAATATACTGCTTCATTCTGCTTCATCCACATCTGTTCAGAAAATTATACCACCTTCTCTTCTCCTCCTGTTTGCCTCTAACACTTCTTCTCACAAACTTAGAAATACATCCAAATTTCATAGTCAACCCACATACACTCACTTCCGTGTTTAAAACCCTAAGTTTGTCCATTATAAAAGCAACACACAATCTCACCCAAGCTAGACGTCAGCTGCTATTCTAACCGTCGTAATGTAAGTTCAAAAAGAACGTTGAGAACGTCGAGAATGTAGAGACCAGTCTTTTCATCACTATATAGGGGCCTGCCTATACTCCTAATTTTTGCTTCAGACGCAATCAAGATGGAGCTGAGTTGCATATCATCCAACTTCAAACTACTACGAATTGGGCAGTGTAATGAACGTTCAGTTTCAAATACAACTCACAATATGTACGCCTACAGTGCAAAAGTATATGGCAAACAAGAAGAATATGACAATTGATAGGCACCGTTGCACTGTGTCAATAAAATGGCATGAATGTGAATAACAGCAGGCTTCTGATAACAGTCTATGCTACTGAAATCCTTGCATTTGTCAATTGGCTGGGAATTTGTTTTTGTTACAGCATGTTGATAACAAGTCCAATGAAAATTGGGCCCAGAAGATTCAGTCATGGGGTGCGACTAATCCCGCTTTTCAATGAACTTTTCAACAAATTGTATGCATACTTTTTAAAACAAAAGTTTCTCTTGACGACTGCAAAGCTCGCTAGAGGGTTGCCCAACATGGTAAGTAATCGTAAGAGCATTACACACAACCACAAAGTATGACGTGGAAGCACTATACCTACATCCAAATTCATGTGGAATTATCTCATCAACTCGGCTCTCAATTAACATAAGAAGAAAAAAGGGTCACGGGGGACAAACAGGCACCGCTTAGGCATTGTTTTCTGTACAGAGGGAGCAGGTAGCTACAAGTTGTGCAGTGGGGCCTTTAATGCACTTTCAACACAGCATTTCTCACACAATCAGCCATTCCTTGCTTACACTATGAACATGACTTACAAAGAAAGCGGACAAAATATACAGTTCCTCAGGTAGACAAAGGATTTTCCCTTCACTGCTATTATGTAAAAATGTGTAGAACAGGTGTCAAATGCATATTCACTTTTTACATAATAGCAGTGAAGGGATTTTCCTTTGTCTACCTGAGGAACTGTATATTTTGTCCGCTTTCTTTGTCCGTCATGTTCATAGTGTTAGGCCTATTTAACTTTGAAAGAGCATGCTGGTCTGCAAAGTAGACACAAAAATGACAGGTGCTGGCATGAAGATCACTTCCAACACAATTATCCATTTTCTCAAGGTTCGGCCACTTCTCTCGCAAACATCTTAACAAAAGAGATCATCATCACGTCGATTTATCTGTATCACATTTAACAGTGTTTGGCGAGAGCTTAAACCAAGGGGGGGGGGGTTAAACAATTATTATTATTGTCGAATGATCATATGACGTATTAAAAAATTTAAGTCTTGGCCTTTTTTAATACTGTGATTCACGAGAGAACAATAGGGCTTCAAACAAAGAACAATGGAAACAATATATATACTTTTTTAAAGCATTAATTCAAACGAGCTAAAATCTAGCTCGCGTTATATATAAAACAATTTACAGTCGAAAGATGAAATCTATTTCTATTGCGAAATATAAAACTATGATTCAGGTGTCATAGTAGCCACACGAAGAATCAAAAGTGTTTTGAATTGATGCAAAACTCATATCATTGCGAAGGGGAAGCCTTGCTGATCAAATACAACCACTCTTTTCTTCAAAATATGTTTGGGGCCCGCAGTAATCAACTCTCAAAAATGTTAGTTTTGAGATCCAGATTTTCTGCCTTAATCAGCGGTCCTTTAATGAGCGTCAATATTTGTGACGTCACATACGGGACACGGTTGGCTAGCTGCAGACTGCTACACGGCACTGAGCTGTTTGTCCAAGTGTGTGACGTCACTATTCAGAGCTCGCTACGCTCGTGTGTGTGGCTTACGTTCGGGGGCGCTTGGGGGGTCTAAGAATGGTCTTGCAAAATTGCATTTTACGCCTCTCCATGATATCTATATGATTTCTCAGCAAATTATTCTTGTTTTTCAAGAGAAAATCTTTCAATCCATATGTAATTTGTTCTAATTATCAGTTGTTAGTAATTTTTTGTGTAGCTCCTTTCAAGCCACATATATTGTTTACGTGTAAATGCATATTAGATATGCCGTCATTAATTCATGGTTACCATCTTCTCATGCAAATCATCACTATCAGGATTTGTAGAAAATTTAGAAATACAAATCTAATCATCTTTCCGTATTCCGGTAATAATTACAGTGACTCGGTAACATTGTTGAAGGTTGATGAAACAATGTGTTATATTTGTATGGAATGTTACTTTTTATATTTCTTCTACTGTACTATTCTAACCGTCGTAATGTAAGTTCAAAAAGAACGTTGAGAACGTAGAGAATATAGAGACCAGTCTTTTCATCACTATCTAGGGGCCTATACTCCTAATTTTTGCTTCAGACGCAATCAAGATGGAGCTGTTAATACATATCGTCCAACTTCAAACTACTGCGAATTTGGCAGTGTTATGCACGTTCAGTTTCTAATACAACTTACATTATGCACGCATACAGTGAAAAAGTATGGCAAGCAAGAAGAAAAGAATATGACAATTGATAGGCACTGTTGCACTGTGTAAATAAAATAGCATGAATGTGAATAACAGCAGGCTTCCATTGCGTCCCCGTCCAAAAAACCAGTGACAAAGTAGAATATCTGATAATAGAATATGCTACTGAAATCCTTGCATTTGTCAATTGGCTGGGATTTTGTTTGGTTACAGCATGTTGGTAACAGCATAATTGTAACAACATGTTGATAACAAGTCCAATAAAAATAGGGCCAAGAAGATTCAGTCATGGGGTGCGACTAATCCCGCTTTTCAATGGACTTTTTAACAAATTGTATGCATACTCTTTAAAACAAAAGTTTCTCTTGACGACTGCAGAGCTGGCTAGAGGGCTGGCCAACATGGTAATGAATCGTTAGAGCATTACACACAACCACAAAGTGTGACGTGGAAGCACTTTACCTACATCCAGATTCATGTGAAGAAAGAAACAATGACGACGATGATCCTTGATAACCAGAATGTGGGGTTTTCAATGTCTAAAAATTTGTTTGTTCCTGCTTTGTGTTCACACTTTGTGGGTTTTTCCTCTGTGTGTGTTTCAGAGTGTCCTTTATGCTGGTGCCCTCTCCCTTTTAATCATGCCCACCACCACCTCATCCCACCCCACCACCACCACCACCACCACCACCACCACCACCCACCACCACCACCACCCACCACCACCACCACCCTATTTATTTTACCAGGGTTTACATATTTACTGGTTTTCTTTATAGAAATTAATCGATGTACAGTATGTCTCGATAATCAGAAAAACAGTTTTTCGAAACCATTCTGGTTTTTGAACAATTCTTCTTTCGAGGGGCAAACTATAGACTTTTTGGAACCGTGCACGGCGTGACAAAATATGAACTACCCCTATATACGTATATATATATCTCTCTCTCTATTCCCCCCTCGCTCTCTATTTCTATCTCCCTCTCTCTCTCTCTCTCTCTCTCTCTCTCTATGTTTTACTCCCCATATTGTATCACATACCCTTCTCTCTCTATCTCGCTCCTTCTTGCCCCCTCCTTATTGTAACCTGGTAAAAATCGAGCATATCTTACCTCAGTTAATATACTCCAATATCAAAGAAAAAGCTTCAGGCACCATGCAAGGCTCGACGGGCTCGGTATAGTGACTATTTATACGCATGTGGCGATCACTACGTCAATCCAATCCGAAAATGGTACACGAAGTGGGATTCCCCAATTCGTAGTTTTTTGTCAAGACCCTTGATATGAAGCATAATTAACACACACATAACAATTTTTTATTTTTTATTTTCCGGATATCTAGCGACTCTCCAGTGTAACACTTTTAATACACGCAATTTGCGATAAACATGTTGGTCAATTCTTTTATAAATCATAATAATAATAATATGATTAATGGTGGTGATGATAATACAGTATTAATAACAAAAATAAATAAATATAATAATAATAAGGATAATGATAGTGATAATAATAATAATTATAGAAAAACACAATAATAATAATATGAATATCAATCATAATAATACGAAATAGAAGGGGTGAAAGAAGAAGAAGAAGAAGAAAGAGAAGGAGTAGAAGAAGAAGAAGAATGAGAAGAAGAAGAAGAAAAAAAGTAGAAGGAGAAAAGGAAGAAGAAGAAGAAAGAAAAGGATTAGAACAGGAAGAAGAAGAAGAAGGAATAGAAGAAGAAGTAGAAGAAGAAAAGGAGAAAGAGTAGAAGAAGAAAGAGTAGAAGAAGAAGGAGAAGATGAAAAAAGATAAGGTGTAAAAGAAGAAGAAGAAGAAGAAGAAAGAGAAGGAGTAGAAGAAAAAATTGCACTATATACTATTGTAAATAATTCTAGAATAAACGAGGAGTGATTACAATTCATGGGCCGCTAAACACGGCGGGATGTTGAGGGCGCTGTAGCCCCTGCTCCTCTTTCAGTATACATGCCCTTCTACATTGTGTACATCCGATAGTTTTTCTGTAACAATCTAGAGTGCAGAGTCTTCATGCTCGGTCGCTCTGCTCCCTCGAAAGATATAAGCACAATATAACAAACTGTAAACCACAGCCTTGTTAGTATTGTGATTCCTTAAGAATGCAATACACTGGAACAGGCTTGATTGTGTGAAATACGTATTTCAGTAGGGCCTACCCTAATAAAATATAGAGGACTATAACATCAAGAGCAACAACACTGACAGCAATGATAATGTTAATGATTTACAATAGTGCCTCATTGAGGGTCGGTTAGTCAAAAGGAATGAGGGAGAATCTCACTGGAAAATCTGCAAGAGGGCTCTCCCACCCCCTGAGATATTTAGAAATCGCCAAAAGTATCTAAATTAACGATTTTTAAAGCTGACTAAACCTATTTGGAGGATGGGGAAAGGAACTTAAATTTGTCTGTATGGTTAAACTTTTTTTTTTCCCAACTACAGAGTACAAACTTTCTTGCTCGGTCGCTACGCTCCCTTTCAAAAGAAATATAATTTCTCAAAGTGCGTTGGGAGAATGCAAAGCTTGATCTTCCCTTTTTAGTCGGCACGTTCCCTTTCATTTTGTGTTTTCCGAGTCTTAACACCCCCCTCACAGAAAAAAGAAAATAGCTAGCATTGTTTGCAATAACAGCACATTGGAGCCCCCAGCTGAAGACCCCCCCCCCCCCCCACAACGCCCTTCAAAAAGGCCAAGCCCCCTGGTTTACCGTTGATTTTTTATAGTAACGTAATTACACTTAAAATTCATCATTACAGAAAGTTGGGTCGCTGTGGCGCCATCTCCGAATTGCACCGAGTGTAATTATAGTTTTATTTATTTAGTTTTTCGTCTACCCCCCCCTTCTTTTTTCGGCCCTCATAATTCTTTTGAAAATAAATTATTTGTTGCTGTTCTGAAATGATAATAAATATGACAACATCTAGACTGTTGTTTACTACATGTAGTAGCATAAATCATTAATATGAATGCAAAAGGCTACGTTATTGTTGTGACAGTTGCACTTAATTAAGTTATCACCCAAGTCATTTGTTTTTGTATTATTGATGCATGACATGAACACACATATATTTGTAATAGCACTTCCTCAGGCAAGGTGCCTAGTATAGCGCCATCTATTGATAGTCACTTGATATCAAACACTCAGAAGGCTACAAGAACATGGTTGTGATGAGGTCCAAGGATCCCCTTTTTGTCAGCGCATCATGGGGATTTCAGTCATAGTTTTGTCATTATGTCAGGCAAAGAGGTTAGTTTTGTTATATATTGAATGTATTTCTATGAATTGTTGAAACATAAAAGTGTAAATTAGTGTGTGTATTTTGTACTTCATACTGAGAGATGTTGATGTTAGTATGTAGTGTAAGACATGCAAGCCCATGCTGGTTTAATATGTACATTTGATTTGATATGAAGAACAATGATGATAGTGAAGATATTGTTAAATACTTTGATGATATATTATGAGAGTGCTGAAGCACTAAGTAGAAATTCAGAATTTATAGTTGTTTAGTTAATTGTTTAAACATGCTATAGTGAAGTCTAGTTGTGATACGTGTAGTGTGAGTTTGTATTTATGTAAAGCCATTTAATGCAGATGGACTAGAATAGAGACTGTGTTATTGCTATATTGATTATGCTATGATGTACTTGTACTTATGATTATTTATCTGTGATTTATCCACAGTTTTCACGGAATTTACTGGAACGAAAATGAAACTCCAATTAAAGCTACAATTCCCGTAGAAGCCTTTGTTTAGACTATTTATTTGAGATCGACCTCACTGCAGCCACAGTTATAATTATGTTTCATGGAAAATGCTTTGCTTATGTACCAAGAGGGATAGGGCAGTTGAGAAACAAATTTAATGAATACAAACAAAAGTGTTTGCTATGTCATTAAATTGTAAAACATTGAAATCTAGATGATCATAAAGACATGACAACACACGGTGAGGGGGGAGAGAGAGAAACAAAGAGAGATATAAAGCAGAGGTGGGAGAGAAAGAGGGGATCTACTACATACTTAGCTTTAAAGCCTCAATTTATATAGAAGAAAATCGAAGTAAAATACTGATTCATTCAGCTTCATCCACCTCAGAAATATTATATCACCTTAATTTCTCCTTATGTTTACCTCTAACACTTCTTCTCACAAACTTAGAAATACATCCAAACTACATAATCTACCCACACACAATCTCACCCAAGCTAGACGTCAGCTGCTATTCTAACCGTCGTACTGTAATGTCAAAAAGAACGTTGAGAACGTAGAGAATGTAGAGACCAGTCTTTTCATCACTATCTAGGGGCCTATTCCATTAATTTTTGCTTCAGACGCAATCAAGATGGAGCTGAGTTGCATATTGTCCAACTTCAAACTACTGCTAATTTGGCAGTGTTATAAACGTTCAGTTTCAAATACAACTCATATTATGCACGCTTACAGTGCAAAAGTATATGGCAAGCAAGAAGAAAAGAATATGACAATTGATAGGCACCGTTGCACTGTGTCAATAAAATGGCATAAATGTGAATAACAGGAGGCTTCTGATAATAGTCTATGCTACTGAAATCCTTGCATTTGTCAATTGGCTGGGATTATTTTGGTTACAGCATGTTGGTAACAGCATGTTGATAACAAGTCCAATGAAAATAGGGCCCAGAAGATTTAGTCATGGGGTGCGACTAATCCCGTTTTTCAATGGACTTTTTAACAAATTGTATGCATACTTTTTAAAACAAAAGTTTCTCTTGACGACTGCAAAGCTCGCTAGAGGGTTGCCCAACATGGTAATGAATCGAAGGAGCATTACACACAACCACAAAGTATGACGTGGAAGCACTATACCTGCATCCAGATTCATGTAAAGATAGAAACAATGACGACAATGTGGGGTTTTCAATGTCTAATTTTTTTTTTCTTCCTGCTTTGTGTTCACACATTGTGGTTTTTCCCTCTCTTTGTGTTTCAGTGTGTCCTTTGTGCTGGTGAACCCTCCCTTTTAATGATGCCCACCGCCACCACCCCTACCACCACCCAACCACCAACCCACCACCACCACCACCACCACCACCACCACCACGTTTGGTCAGCAGCTAGGGAAGGTATCCTGTTGATATATATAGGGTACAAACTGTGATGTGCAAAGGAGACATCAATAAGACAGTTTAAAGTATATTACCACCGATGAAAATTAAGTCCAAAAATGTTATATATTAACTTGATGTTTCTTGATACCCGTATACAAAATGTACCATGTAATTACCATGGTTCTTATGGTGGACGGTAATTTGGACATAGAACCATTGTAACCATGGTATTGAAAACCTTTGTTACACCGAGCTATGGTAACCATGGTTCTCAGTACCATGGTTACCATGGTTCTTTGTCCAAATTATCATCCACCATAAAAGGACCATGGTTATCATGGTTCTCCAGGAACTAGATTACCATGGTACTTGTACTACAATGTTACCGCACGTACACAGTCGCCTTACCATTCTGCATGTAGCTAAATAAAAGGACAGTATTTATTACATTGTGTGATTGAATTTGTTTATCATTTGAAAATCTACTATACCTTAAAGCCCGTCTGCACTAGTTTGGCCAGGGGATTAGACCACCCAGCGTGGTTACTGACAGGTGGTTATCTCATCAACTCAGCTCTCAATTAACATAAGAAAAAAGTATTACGGGGGACCAACATGCACCGCTTAGGCATTTTTTTTTATAGAGGGAGCAGGTAGCTACAAGTAGTGCATTTGGGCTTTAACCCTAATAAGGCCGGGCTATTTGAAGTCTTACTACGGCCGGGGGGGGGGGGGGGGGCCATTATGGCCCCCCCTAAGATCTCGGCCGTGAAACGGCCGATCTCCGCGAAAATTTGCACGCATGTCAAGGGAAGTGTATAGAACAATATGATAATTTCAATTTTTTGAAAAAAGTCCCTCATTTGCATATTTATGGTAATTTATGCAAATAACGTCATAAAATCACATTTTTACCCATAAATCCTATATTATTCATATTTAAGCACTCTTTTTCACTACATATATTCATTAGACCATTTGGAACAATAATACGACAAAAAAAATTGGAAGAGCCAGCTTATTCCTTATGTTATCTCTTGTTTTGATAATTTCTTATGTATTTCATTGTTTTTTTAACTTATTTATGTTATTGTTTTTTTTTTTTTTTTCATTTCTTCCTACAATTCAACTATTTTGACTCCCAAAACAACCACCTAAACTTTAAACAAGACCCAATAACCAATGTTTGATCTATTTTTAGGAAAAATGACATTTCCATATGTTTTGTACACAAATCACAAAAATGAGCGATTTTCGGGCTGACATGCAAAGACAAAAGGTCACGTGACCTTGTAACTATAGGTCCAATTTTTTTTTTTTTTTTTTTAAAGATGCGCAAGACTCTCAAGAAAAAAGTCAGCGAGCGGCGAGGCGCCATCCATATGCGTTCTCGAACAATCAGAAAAATCGTGGAGGGGGGGGGGCCATAATGCCCCCCCCCCCGGCCTTTTTAGGGTTAATGCACTTTCTACACAGTATTTCTCGCAAAATATGCCAGTCCTTGATTATTTAACTTTGAAAGAGCATGCTGGTCTGTAAAGTAGACACACAAATGACAGGTGCTGGCATGAAGATCACTTCCAACACAATGATCCATTTTCCTCAAGGTTTGGCCACTTCTCTCGCAAACATCTTAACATAAGAGATCACATCATCACATCGATTAATCTGTATCATATTTAACAGTGTTTGGCGAGAGCTGAACCGGGGGGGGGGGGGGGGGCGGGGGGGGGGGGTTAAAATTATTATTATTGTCGAATGATCATATGACGTATTAAAAATCTAAGTCTTGGCCTTTTTTAATACTGTGATTCACGAGAGAACAATAGGGCTTCAAACAAAGAACAATGGAGACAATATATATACTTTTTTAAAGCATTTATTCAAACGAGTTGAAATCTAACTCGCGTAATATATAAAACAATTTACAGTCGAAAGATGAAGTCTATTTCTATTGCGAAATATAAAACTATGATTCAGGTGTAATTATTTAAAGCCACATATATTGTTTACGTGTAAATGCATAATAAGGTATGCCGTCATTAGTTCATGGTAACCAACTTCACATGCAAATCATCACAAAATACTGGTATACGATTCAATATCAGGATTTGTAGAAAATTTAGAAATACAAATCTTATCATCTTTCTGTATTCCGGTAATAATTACAGTGACTCGGTAACATTGTCGAAGGTTGATGAAAAAATGTGTTGTATGGAATGTTACTTTTTATTTTGTTCTACTGTACTATTCTAACCGTCGTAATGTAAGTTCAAAAAGAACGTTGAGAACATAGAGAATATAGAGACCAGTCTTTTCACCACTAATTAGGGGCCTATACTCCTAATTTTTGCTTCAGACGCAATCAAGATGGAGCTGTTACATATCGTCCACCTTAAAACTACTGCGAATTCGGCAGTGTTATGCACGTTCAGTTTCAAATACAAATCACATTATGCACGCATACAGTGCAAAAGTATGACAAGCTAGAAGAAAAGAATATGACAATTGATAGGCACCGTTGCACTGTGTAAATAAAATGGCATGAATGTGAATACAGCAGGCTTCCATTGCGTGCCCGTCCAAAAAAATCAGTGACAAAGTAGAATATCTGATAATAGTATTATGCTAATGAGATCCTTGCATTTGTCAATTGGTTGGGATTTTGTTTTGTTACAGCATGTTGGTAACAGCATGTTTGTAACAACATGTTGATAACAAGTCCAATGAAAATAGGACCCAGAAGATTCAGTCATGGGGTGCGACTAATCCCGCTTTTCAATGGACTTTTCAACAAATTGTAAGCATACTTTTTAAAAGTTTCTCTTGACTACTGCAAAGCTCGCTAGAGGGTTGCCAAACATGGTAATGAATCCTAAGAACATTACACACAACCACAAAGTATGACGTGGAAGCACTTTACCTACACCCAGTTTTATGTAAAGATAGAAACAATGACGACGATGATCCTTGATAACCAGAATGTGGGGTTGTCAATGTCTAATTTTTTTTTCCTGCTTTGTGTTCACACTTTGTGGGGTTTTCCTCTGTGTGTGTTTCAGAGTGTCCTTTATGCTGGTGCCCCCTCCCTTTTAATCATGCCAACCACCACCACCACCCCACCCCACCACCACCACCACCACCACCACCACCACCACCCTATTCATTTTACTAGGGTTTACATATTTACTGGTTTTCTTTATAGAAATTAATCGATGTACAGTACGTCTCGATAATCATAAAAACATGTACACTCGCTTCATATGAACTTCATGTGACATTTAGCTAAAATTATTATTCAAAAAAACAAACTGTTTTTTCGAAACCATTCTGCTTTTTGAACAATTCTTCTTTCGAGGGGCAATATACAGACTTTTTGGAACCGTGCACGGCGTGACAAAATATTTAATGAATTCAATTGGCAGGTCTCTCTATCATGTTCATTGCGGAAATTTCAAAAGGATAATACTCTCTATTACCTGGGTTAGTACACACAGACCAAATCAGGTGTACATAATCAAGATATGAATCAAGAAGTACTACTCAAACAGAAGGGAATTCTGGTGAGTCAGAACTTGAATCAGATTGGACACTAGAAGTTGAATATAAAGATCTAGGTTCAAATAGTAATCACATAATGGTAAACAGCGACCAGAGGCTGACCAACGGAGGTGAAACTTTTGGTCAGCAGCTAGGGAAGGTATTCTGAAATGGGAAGAGAGCGCCAGCAGTTGTTAGGTCAGATGTATAGGGTTAAAACTGTGATGTGCAAAGGAGACATTAATGAGGCAGTTTAAATTGTATTGCCACCTATAAAAGTAAGTCCACTTGCTACTCTCCACCCAGATGTTAAATGGGTACCCGGTAGGATGCGACCGTCATTGTTGGTCAAACAGTTTTTGAGCGTCAAGTAACGTCTGGTTGGAATGCTCCCCAGGGAGTGGATATTGTGCACAGAGTGTGTGCAGGCAAGCACTGAATCCAGTGACCTGGGTAATAGTATATTTGTAAAGCGCTTTGAGAAATTTGTATTAAGCGCTACATAAAAGCTAAATATTATTATTATTATTAAATAGGCTAATAACTTGATGTTTCTTGATACCCTTATAAAAATGTACCATGTAATTACCATCGTTACACCGAGCTATGGTAACCATGGTTTCCAGTACCATGGTTACCATGGTTCTTTGTCCAAATTATCATCCACCATAAGAACCATGGTTACCATGGTTCTCCAGTAACTAGGTTACCATGGTTTATACCGCACGTACACAGTCGCCTTACCATTATGCATATAGCTAAATAAAAGGATAGCATTTATTACATTGTGTAATTGATTTTGTTTATCATTTGAAAATCTGCTGTACCTTAAAGCCCGTCTGCACTACTTTGGCCAGAGGTGGATTAGACCACCCAGCGCGGTCACTGACAGGTGGTTATCTCATCAACTCAGCTCACAATCACGTCGATTCATCTGTGTCATATTTAACATTGTTTGGCGAGAGCTTAAACCGGGGGGGGGGGGGAATGATTATTAATGTCGAATGATCATGTGACGTATTAAAAATCCCCCAATCTAGGTCTTGCACCTTTTATTTTTTACTGTGATTCACAAGAGAACAATAGGGCTTTAAACAAAGAACAATGGAAACAATATATATTTTTAAGCGTTTATTCAAACAAGCTTACATCTGGCTCGCGTAAAATATAAAACAATTTACAGTCGAAAGATGAAGTCTATTTCTATTGCGAAATATAAAACTATGATTTGGGTGTAATTGTTTAAAGCCATATATTGTTTATGTGTAAGTGCATAATAAGGTATACCGTCATTAGTTCATGGCTACCATCTTCACATGCAAATCATCACAAAATACTAGTATACGATTCGATATCAGGATTTGTAGTAAATTTAGAAATACAAATCTTCTCATCTTTCTGTATTCCGGTAATAATTACAGTGACTCGGTAACATTGTTGAAGGTTGATGAACAATGTGTTGTATGGAATGTTACTTTTTATATTTCTTCTACTGTACTATTCAAACCGTCGTAATATAAGTTCAAAAAGAACGTTGAGAACGTAGAGAATATAGAGACCAGTCTTTTCATCACTAATTAGGGGCCTATACTCCTAATTTTTGCTTCAGACGCAATCAAGATGGAGCTGTTACATATCGTCCAACTTCAAACTACTGCGAATTTGGCAGTGTTATGCACGTTCAGTTTCAAATACAACTTACATTCATGCACGCATACAGTGCAAAAGTATGGCAAGCTAGAAGAAAAGAATATGACAATTGATAGGCACCGTTGCACTGTGTAAATAAAATAGCATGAATGTGAATAACAGCAGGCTTCCATTGCGTCCCCGTCCAAAAAACCAGTGACAAAGTAGAATATCTGATAATAGTATAATGCTACTGAAATCCTTGCATTTGTCAATTGGCTGGGATTTGTTTTTGCTACAGCATGTTGGTAACAGCATGTTGATGAAAATTCCAATGAAAATAGGGCCCAGAAGATTCAGTCATGGGGTGCGACTAATCCCGCTTTTCAATGGACTTTTCAACAAATTGTATGCATACTTTTTATAACAAAAGTTTCTATTGACGACTGCAAAGCTCGCTAGAGGGTTGCCCAACATGATAATGAATCGTAAGAGCATTACAACACACTGCGGCAAAGTATGATGTGGAAGCACTATACCTTCATCCAAATTCATGTGGAGATAGAAACAATGACGACAATGTTGGGTTTTCAATGTCTAAAAATGTTTTTTTTCTTCCTGCTTTGTGTGTTTCAGTGTGTCATTTATGATGGTGCTCCCTCCCTTTTAATGATGCCCACCACCACCCCACCACCACACTGTGTTCTGTGTGCCCATGCCTCGAGCCATAATGCATGGAAGTCCAGAGGATTTTTTGTTATGTTGGGGACCAGGGTAAAATGCAATAAATTATTGAAAATTTATTGCATTTTCAGTGTTTTTTTTATTTATGGAAACTGCCCCCTACCCTAGCCCCCGCTGCGTACAGTCATGGTTCAGTGACAAAGCAATGGCCTCGTAACTGTGAGGCCCCAGTATCAAAACCGGGTCGATGTGCTATATTAGTGCCCTTTTGTGGGGCATTAATCCTCATTACTGTCATTTATGACTTGAGGGTGTAGGTCCCCTATTTAATAAGCATAGTAACATACACATGCTTTAGCAGTCCCGCAAAACACACATTGGCAAATTATTATTCAATAAAATCTGAGAATGTATAATATTTTCTAGATCTATTATTTTTTAAATAATTTTTAAAATAATTCCATAAATTGGGGTAAAACTAAAATATTTCACCTTTATGAGCGACAGTGTAGCTAAATAAAAGGATAGCATTTATTACATTGTGTGATTGATTTTGTTTATCATTTGAAAATCTGCTATACCTTAAAGCCCGTCTGCACTAGTTTGGCCAGGGGGGATTAGACCACCCAGCGCGGTCACTGACAGGTGGTTACCTCATCAACTCAGCTCTCAATTAACATAAGAAAAAAGGATCACGGGGGACCAACATGCACCGCTTATGCGGTGGTCACAACCCGCCGTAATTGCCAGTGCGTGCTGTCTACGTGCAAAAACGTGGGCAAAATTTGCTTATCCGTACGTGGTGAGTACCGCCTCTGTATGGATTTGGGAGCACGCAGACACACCGTAGTACTTTTGGTGCACGAGAAATTTTCGCTGCGTTTGGGCTGCGGTCGGGCTATCGATTCACCCCAGTGCGTGTGACGTGCGTGCCCCGTACTGCCAACGAGTGCACAATGCACTGACTCCGTGCGTATTTTAAATTTGTTTCCCACGGTCTCTTGCTTTACGGAGGCGAACTTAGCACGTAAGTGCTGCGCACGTGATAAGTGCGTGGTCCGTGCTTACTCGCCACTTCCCCAGTTCAACTGTCCAATGAGCACGCAGAACTCACGTGGACACTACCGAGTAAGCACGTGGTCCGCACTTACAACGCACGTTGTGCGCACTGACGTAGACGAAAGAACTTCATGCATGGCTGATTGTCAACGAAACGGAGTTAGGTCTGTTGTCAATTCTGCTTTTTTTGTTTTTTGTTGTTGTCAATTCTGCTTTTTACTACGGCAGGCAGACAGTGAAAACGAATTTGTTTGCTAAAATTATGAAAATGTAAGGGCTTCTTTAAATAAACAGAACTTTGTCATTCCTTACTCATTTTTCCTGATTGAGCTGTCATATGAAAGGGCAAAAACCCAACTATCTAAAATGTGATTTTCTCTTTGAAATTCAGATACCGCCCGCCAAATGACTTTTCGGTTTCCTCTCTTCAAATTGATTTTTATCACTTATGCGTGACATAATTATGCATCATATGAGTTGCATCAAATGAAAAAGGAGGATCTAAGCTTTTTTAAAATGTGTCATTTATTAATCATAAATGTGATTAAGTTATGATAAAACATCGAGAATTTTCGGTTTTTTTTTTCCGGGACGCACTGTATAGAGGGAGCAGGTAGCTACAAGTAGTGCAGTGGGGCTGTAATGCACTTTCAACACAGCATTTCTCACAAAATCTGCCATTTCTTGCTTATTTAACTTTGAAAGAGCATGTTGGTCTGCAAAGTAGACATAAAATGACAGGTGCTGGCATGAAGATCACTTCCAACACAATAATTATCCATTTTCTCAAGGTTCGGCCACTTCTCTCGCAAACATCTTATCAAAAGACATCACAATCACGTCGATTCATCTGTTTCATATTTAACAGTGTTTGGCGAGAGCTTAAACCGGAGGGGGGGGGGGGGGGGGTAACAAAAGGATTATTATTGTCAAATCATCATATGACGTATTAAAAATCTAAGTATTTGCCTTTTTTAATACTCTGATTCACGAGAGAACAACAGGGCTTCAAAGTTCAAACAAAGAACAATGGAAACAATATATATACTTTTTTAAAGCATTTATTCAAACGAGCTAAAATCTAGCTCGAGCCTCGCGTTATATATAAAACAATTTGCAGTCGAAAGATGAAGTCTATTTCTATTGCGAAATATAAAACTATGATTCAGGTGTAATTGTTTAAAGCCATATATTGTTTACGTGTAAATGCATAATAAGGTATACCGTCATTAGTTCATGGTTACCAACTTCACATCGTCGGCCTTATGCCAAAAGGGCCTTAACTGCTTTTGGCCATTCCGAGATAATCGCGTTTAAAGGTTTTGGCCTCTCTAATAATCAAAAGTTTGTGGTCGTTTTTTTGCTTTTGAAGCCAATTTTGATAAATGTGTTAAGTTATTAAAGAGAAGGTTGAGTTCTGGGAAGAGGTGAAAAATAATTTGTGAGCGTTACTCATTCTTATTATGCAAGTGTGGAAGAACATCAGATAAGACATGTTCCCTGAAAAGCATGGCTCTTTAAATGCCTTCATATTCTAAATATGCATGTAACATCGTAAAAATCGGGGGGCTGGCTTTTTTCGCCACGTGTTAGTGTAGTCCCATATACACTTTCTGTGTACAGTGTTTGTAACTTTACCAAGACTTGGCCAAATTTCTTATCATTTTGATGATTCCATAACCTTGCAATACACACAAATTCTTATACGCTAGATGATCAACCTTTTCTGATCGGTTGCACACCGTTTCTTTCACAATGCAATCGCATGACCAGAACTCAACTCAACTTCAAGTTTTACATGAAATGTGTTAAATTTGTTATAAAATATTAAGAATTGTACATGCTATGTGCAAAAAACATGTTAGGGCCTTTTTGGCATAAGGCTTGAATGTAGCGTATTTATGCCAGAAGGGCCGTAACCTACTCGGCATTATGCCAAAAGGGGCGTAACCTACGCGGCGTTATGCCAAAAGGGCCTTAACCTGCCGTTATCGTACGCGTAACTATGCGCGCGTACGCGCGCATAGTTAGCGCCCTTTTGGCATAAGGAAATTTTCTTGTTTCGCAACACCTTTGGTTTGCCAGAAAGGCCCTCCTAACGCAAATGGATCATCCGTGTAGGTTAAGGCCCTTTTGGCGTAAGGAAAAAGATGAGATACGCGTTAAGGCCCTTTTGAAATTCATAATTATCTTCATAAATAAATCGAATTTCAACAAGTGAAGCACATCATTTTAAAGAGAATGATGAAATCTACAAGGTGATGTTAATAACTCAATAACCCCAAAAATCGGGTTAAGGCCCTTTTGGCATAAGGCCGACGACATGCAAATCATCACAAAATAGTAGTATACGATTCAATATCAGGATTTGTAGAAAATTTAGAAATACAAATCTTATCACCTTTCTGTATTCCGGTAATAATTACAGTGACTCGGTAATATTGTTGAAGGTTGATGGGAAAAATGTGTTATATTTGTATGGAATGTTACTTTTTATATTTCTTCTACTGTACTATTCTAACCGTCGTAATGTAAGTTCAAAAAGAACGTTGAGAACGTAGGGAATGTAGAGACCAGTCTTTTCATCACTAATTAGGGGCATATACTCCTAATTTTTGCTTCAGACGCAATCAAGATGGAGCTGTTACATATCGTCCAACTTCAAACTACTGCGAATTCGGCAGTGTTATGCACGTTCAGTTTCAAATACAACTCACATTATGCACGCATACAGTGCAAAAGTATGGCAAACAAGAATAAAAGAATATGACAATTGATAGGCACCGTTGCACTGTGTGAATAAAATGGCTTGAATGTGAATAACGGCAGGCTTACATTGCGTCCCCATCCAAAAAATCAGTGACAAAGTACAATATCTGATAATAGTATATGCTACTGAAATCCTTGCATTTGTCAATTGGCTGGGATTTTGTTTTGTTACAGCATGTTGGTAACAGCATGTTTGTAACAACATGTTGATAACAAGTCCAATGAAAATAGGGCCCAGAAGATTCAGTCATGGGGTGCGACTAATTCCGCTTATCAATGGACTTTTCAACAAATTGTATGCATACTTTTTAAAAGTTTTTAAAAGGGTTGCCAAACATGGTAATGAATCCTAAGAGCATTACACACAACCACAAAGTATGACGTGGAAGCACTATACCTACACCCAGATTCATGTAAAGATAGAAACAATGACGACGATGATCCTTGATAACCAGAATGTAGGTTTTTCAATGTCTAAAAATGTGATTTTTTCCTGCTTTGTGTTCACACTTTGTGTGTTTTTCTTCTGTGTGTGTTTCAGAGTGTCCTTTATGCTGGTGCCCCCTCCCTTTTAATCATGCCCACCACCACCACCACCCCACCCCACCACCACCACCACCACCACCACCACCACCCTATTCATTTTACTAGGGTTTACATATTTACTGGATTTCTTTATAGAAATTAATCGATGTACAGTACGTCTCGATAATCAGAAAAACATGTACACTCGCTTCATATGAACTTCATGTGACATTTAGCTAAAATTATTATTAAACAAAAAAAAACTGTTTTTTCGAAACTATTCTGCTTTTGAACAATTCTCCTTTCGAAGGGCAATATACAGACTTTTTGGAACCGTGCACGGCGTGACAAAATATTTAATGAATGCAATTGGCAGGTCTCTCTATCATGTTCATTGCGGAAATTTCAAAAGGATAATAAGCAAATATTAATCGACTACGAGGGTAATGGTGCAAACTATCATCGCAGAGTTGATCTCGGGGCTACTATCTTCCCGAGCCGCAAGGCGAGGGAAGATGGTAGCCCCGAGATCACCGAGGCGATGATAGTTTGTATCCCTTGCCCGAGTAAAGGAGGTTAATATTTGTTTTATATCCCACATCGGCAATGAGGTCTATTTAACGTGAATTTTACATAATAATAAAAACTGATTCTGCAGACAGTTTAGCTTCAGCTAGATTTTACAAAGCGCAACATGTAATATTCGATGCGCGCTCATTTGACTAGACATTGACTTTGACATTTCGCGTAACCTACTTTGCTATGCGTATTCAATGGGCAAGGGTGGGCAAGTGGGGTAGCAGCAAAAAATTACTTTACAATAAGTACTATCTTAGGTAGATAGTACTTATCTATACCTTTTTCGTGCTCTGTACAATCGCAATGCAAAAAACTATACATGAGGGATATAATACTCTCTATTACCTGGGTCAGTACACGCAGACCAAATCAGGTGTACATAATCAAGATAAGAATCAAGAAGTACTACTCAAATAGAAGGGAATTCTGGTGAGTCAGAACTTGAATCAGATTGGACACTATAAGTTGAATATAAAGATCTAGGTTCAAATAGTAATCACATAATGGTAAACAGTGACCAGAGGCTGACCAACGAAGGTGAAGGTGAAACGTTTGGTCAGCAGCTAGAGAAGGTATCCTGTTAGGAAGAGAGCCCCAGCAATTGTTAGGTTAGATGTATAGGGTTAAAACTGTGATGTGCAAAGGAGACATTAATGAGGCAATTTAAAGTCTATTACCACCAATAAAAGTAAGTCCACTTGCTACTCTCCACCCAGGTGTTAAATGGGTACCCGTTAGGATGCGACCGTCATTGTTGGTCAAACAGTTGTTGAGCGTCAAGTAACGCATAGCTGGAATGCTCCACTGGGTGTGGAGATTGTGCACACAGTGTGTGCAGGCAAGCACTGAATCCAATGACCGGGGTACATGTAATAGTATATTTGTAAAGCGCTTAGAGACATTTGTATTAAGCGCTACATTAAAGCTAAATATAATTGTTATTATTATTAAATAGGCTAATAACTTGATGTTTCTTGATACCCTTATAAAAATGTACCATGTAATTACCATGGTTCTTGTGGTGGACGGTAATTTGGAAATAGAACCATGGTAACCATGGTACTGAAAACCATCGTAATACCGAGCTATGGTAACCATGGTTCCCAGTACCGTGGTTACCATGGTTGATACCGAATGTACAGTCGCCTTACCATTATGCATATAGCTAAATAAAAGGATAGCAATTATTACATTGTGTGATTGATTTTGTTTATCAATTGAAAATCTGCTTTACCTTAAAGCCCTATTCCTTAAAACACTAGTTTCTAGCTGTCGCTATTTTGCAGTTTATTAACAACAACAAAATGTATGTACATCATAAAACAAATTATGCATGGCAAAACAATAAAATACAAACTGTACATAATGTACAAAACAATGAATTAGTGCAAAAGCCTCATTAATGCTTACATGAAACACATTTTATACAAAAGTTCGAGGAACTTCAAGTTGTTGCTAAAAGAAAACTAAAAGTTAGCACAAGTGCTAGTCTAAATTGGTTTTCTCGGTTCCCTATATATCGATAGTGTATCTGTTCATTACTATAGCATTATACATTACATTATACTGTATACATTCAAAATACAAAAACATTATTAACTGCTACAAGACAGATAATGTATTTGTTTATCAAATAAATTGTGAGGGTATTACGAAATGAATATCTTGTTTTTTGTTCTCTAATCTTCTGAGGTAAGATGTTCCAAAGCTTCGGTTCAACAAAAGAAATGGTGAATGTACCTTGTGTCATCCTACAAATTGGCAAGGGTAGCATTGCATTTTCTTTTCCTGTTGTTTCATATTAGTATGGTGTACAATCTTACAATAATCTAATAATGTGTGTGGCAACTTTCTATTATACAAATCATATACAAATGTTAAAACTGCCAGTTCATGCAAACTCACTTTTCTACGAACGCACTTATTAACACAATTTATGTGATGCTTCCATGACAATGTACTATCAATTTGACCTCCTACAAAAGATGCCACGCTCACATCATTAATGTCCGTATTACACAGCCTAAGGACACCATTTAAATGAATTGCCCGTCGTATTTTTTAAAATAAACATATAATTAGTTTTCTTTAAATTGATAGTGAGTTTATTAGCATCGCGCCATTTTTTAATTGCATCTAGTTGCTCATTAACCTCATTTACATCAATTTCAATTTGATTATCATCGAAAGTGTGAAAAATATTTGAATCGTCTGCAAGCAATGCAAAATTAAAATAGTTAGTACAACAAGGTTAATCATTAATATACACTAAAACAATGTAGGACCCAGAACTGATCCCTGCGGCACGCCGCACGTAATAGTCTTCCGGGGTAGATTTGGCCTCATTATAGCATAATGAATTTTAACCAGCGCAGAGGAAGTTAAAATAGTTTATTGACAGCTACCTGGGACAAAGTTTTATTTATGGGGAGAGGAGGCTAGGAATGTAATCCTATGATGCAATAAACCTTGGGCGGGGAAGAAACCAGTCGCCGTAATGTAAACATGCGGTCAGCTCTCAACTTTCCTCCTCTTTCCTCTCCCCAATTTGGACGATAATACCTCATTCAGTCCATGGTATTTCGAAGTTGTCACACTTAACAAATTTTCGCTCTTCCTTCGTGGTTTTTGCTCAATATTCGCCCCGTTAGCAGTCAGTTTAAGTTTTAACGTAATTTCGTCGGATAAAGTGAACTACTGTGCTTCTGACTTTAATAAGTTTCAGCTCCTGATTGACATTCCTTACCTACCTTTCACGTTGCCTCATTTGAGTTAAACAATACGTCGAGGTTCAGAAGCGTGTTAATTTAGGCTTCATTTTGATAATAATTGCTAAGATGCCTAAATCGACGAAGAAGAATCAGAGGGTGACAGCAAAGGCTGCGACGAAGAAGACAACAAAGGCCAAGCCAAGGAAGAGGAGGGCGTCGAAGGCTACGTCCCCTGCCCAATTCCCCCTGCCAGCTGCCAGTGCCAGCAACAACGATGCACTGCCAGTCGTCCCCGCCCGGATCCAGGAGCCCTCGATCAACGAAGGGCCCGGAATGCAAGACGGCGGCGACAACGGTGAGTCATGGCCAGTAATGGCAATTGACGATTTTGATACAAATCCCAGCATGTTTACCAATGAAGCGCTGGTTTCACCTGCGCCAGTCACGTCCACAGGGGTGCCAGCTGCTTTTACTCCAGGGACAAGTTTTCCCGTCCCTGGACGGCCGCAAATGTTGGCTGGCGTAGGCGATGATCTCGGGTCATCAATTGCCGTAACATTAAAGGAAAAAATTTGGCGGGGGGAGTTCATTGACTTAGGCGCTTTAATATCGCCATCCAGGTCCCATCCTTCTATCGACGAGGGGTTAACTCTAACTTTTTCCCCTGCGAGCGCTAATTTTCAGCTGCGGGCGCCAGACCGAAAGACAGCCATTACAGGCATACCACAGTGGACTAGTGCCATGCTAGTTTTTGTTTCGGTTTATGCCGAACGACACACAAGTCGGGTAAGGGAACTGTTAAAATATATCAGTATTGTGCGCACTGCCGCTAGCTGCGGCTATAATTGGTGCGACTACGACCTACAGTTCCGCCTGAGGCAAGCGCGGCAGCCGGAGCGTTCATGGGCCGTAGTAGACGCGGAGCTGTGGCTACTAGTCGCCACTGCCTACGCGCGGCCGGACAGCAGGGAGAATTTTCGTTCCTTCAGCGGGAGGCAATCTCAATTTCGCGGAGCTCAACGGCCAAGACAGCAACTATCAGGCCCCCGCCGCAATGGGCGCTCAGCACTTAATCGGGACGGATACGGTAGCGCAACCGCGAGTCCGCGGGCCCAAGTTTGTTTCGCATTCAACGCCTCCGGCCGGTGCGGTAGGGGGCGAGGCTGCAGATATGCGCACAAATGCGATAGATGCGGTAATACGTCCCATGGCTCCTTTGCCTGCAACCGCCCCCAACCTGCAGCTAACAAACCGAGCTCTAGCCCCAACCCCAATTAGGCTAAAGCCCATGCTACCCTTTCTTCATTCTTACACCAATCAGTCTGACGCAAAACGTCTAATTTCGGGATTTACGTACGGCTTTTCTCTGAGTTTTAAAGGCACCCGTGTACAAATGAGTTGTAAGAATCTCAAGTCTGCAATTCTTCATCCTCAAATCATTATGCAAAAGATAGAAAAGGAGGTGATACTCGGCAGAATCGTAGGCCCCTTTACTTCAATTCCATTTCCGAATTTTCGTTGTTCCCCCATCGGGGTTGTTCCAAAACGAACACCAGGCGAATTTCGATTAATACAACACTTATCCTCCCCTCGCGGCTCCTCTGTAAATGATAGCATAGATAAGGATGAGTGCAACGTTTCTTACACTAGTTTCGACGAAGCGGTGGACATGATTGTTAAACTTGGTCTTAAGTCTTTTATGGGGAAAGCTGACATCAAGAGTCTGCCTTTAGATTACTGCCCGTGCATCCAGTTGATTTTGATTTGCTCGGTATGTGCATTGGTGGAAAATTCTATTATGATAGGTGCATGCCCATGGGTTGCGCGATTTCGTGCGCAATGTTTGAGCGCTTTAGTTCCTTTCTCGAGGATTGTTGTCGGCGCATAGCCGTTACTGAACAAGTGCTGCATTACTTAGATGATTTCTTCTTTGCTGCTTCCTCATTCGAGGAATGCCAGCGCATCATGCTCTGCTTCCAAAATATGTGCAAAGATTTCGGTGTGCCCTTAGCGCTGGAGAAAACCGAAGGCCCTACGAGAGTAATTACATATTTGGGTCTAGAGATTGATACAAGGCTATGTCAGGTAAAAGTTCCAGCTGATAAATTAGAAGCGCTATGTTGCATGATTCGCAGCTTTTCCACGAAGTCTAAGCTGACACTGCGCCAGCTACAATCGTTAATTGGGTCACTCAATTTTGTATGTAAGGCGGTTGGCCCAGGTAGGGCCTTTCTCAGGCGGCTGATAGACATGACTAGAGGGGTAAGTCAGCCCCATCATCGCATAAGGCTTACCAGTGGGGCTAAGGCTGACCTGGCAGCATGGGAAGCATTCTTAGAGCATTTTAATGGGACCGTTATGTTTGCTGACAATGTTTGGCGGGATAATAATTGCCTTCAATTCTATACAGACGCAGCGGCAAGCATTGGGCTGGGCATTTATTTCGAGGGATGCTGGGCACAAGCTAAGTGGCCGGAATACGTCCGGGAGGCTAATTTCTCCATTGCCGTTCTAGAACTGCTTCCCATAGTTGTAGGCGTTCACTTATGGGGAGATCGGTTAAATGGGAAGAGAGTAACTTTCTGGTCTGATAATCAATCGGTAGTTGCCGTCATTAACAAGCAATCGTCTAATTGCAAGATAATTATGCGGCTCATTCGCCACTTCGTAGTACTGTGTTTAAGGTGGAACATTTGGTTTAAGGCAATGTACGTTCCAGGCCATACCAATGAAATTGCCGATTCTCTGTCCCGCTTTCAGATGACCCGTTTTCGACATCTGGCCCCCAATGCCGAGCAACAAGGGACCCCCATTCCTACCCCTCTCTGGAGCAGCTTAGTCGGGAGCGTGCCGTCTTGTTAAGCTCTTCCAGAGCTCAGAACACTATGCGCACTTATCACACGGCATGGCAAGCTTTTCAGCTGTTTCGGAGTAATTATAATTGTAATGCCTCTACTCCACCAACTATCGAGCAGGTTGCTCTTTTCATTTCTTACATGAGCTGGTCCAATTATTCGGCAAACACTATCTCTACATATATCTCAGCTCTGTCATTTCATGAGCGCAGTCATAATAGGGAAGATATAACTCAGAATTTTCCAATAAAGCGATTGGTTGAAGGCTGCCGTAGGCGTCATGCTCGCCTTGACGTGCGCTGCCCCATTACTATGCCCTTATTACATAAATTAATCGCAACACTGCCATTAGTATGCCAAACGTCTTATCATACTAAACTTTTCACTGCAACCTTTTTATTAGCGTTTTTCGGGTTTTTACGCATTGGTGAATTCACTTCTCAGGGTAGATCCATCCCCCTGTTTGAGGCGGACGTAATCGTCCGGGGGAATCCCCCACAGCGCAAAGTTAGTGTTAGAATTCGGTCTTCCAAAACGGATCAGCGGGGTAGGGGGTGCGTCATCGTGCTTCCGGAAAGTGGGTCATTGTGCCCCGTTAAAGCAATTGTTGGGTATTTGGAAGCCCGTCCTCAACGCGTTCCCACTCCCGGTATTGACCAGGGGTTTGCATTTTTTAGGCAATTTGATGGTTCTCCCCTAACCCGGCAAGCTTTCAACAGGGTGCTACATAAAAGTGTTTCATTCTTAGGTTTACCAGCTCACTATTACACGGCCCATTCATTCCGAATAGGAGCTGCTACGTCCGCTGCTATGGCGGGCTTTTCAGACTCCCACATTCAAAAAATGGGGAGATGGGTATCTGGGGCATACCGGGGTTATATCAGATTACCGGCAGGTGAAGTTTGAAAACTTCGGGGTGTTATAATTAGTCAGTACGTGGTCTTTTTCAGCTTAATTTTGTCACGTTTTGATTTAAACTGGTAGGGTGATGGGCGATCAGACCAAACCCAATGCATAATATACTCGTAACTAAATTTTGATTGCACTGAATTAGGGTGGTTTATTCCGAAGAATAACACACATTGCAAAAGACATTTTGTTTATGGTAATATTATGTAGAACATGTTACTGTCTGCGGGTTCTCCCTTTTCTCCATTATTTGAATCTGCAGAGTCTACAGATTTATCGAGCCAGACAAGGGATTCTACATCCATACGAGGCACCATCTGGGCCCTGGGGGATTTCATGGTGCAAGCGGCCGGTATCCATCTACCCGCCGACAGACATGAAACCAGTCAGAGACAGCTGGTTAATAACAAGTTGCGCGGTCTATAATTCGCCGATTTGGAGGACTGGTCGTTTCGCACCGTATGCACCTTTCTGGCAAGGGTACTTACTTCATTATTCATTTCGGACATTTACGAGGTGTTTCTAGGGAATACAGACGTTCAATTCCTCCCTACTGATCTTCGAACATTCGTCAGTACAGGTTAATTTCAGATCTGTATTGATCTGAAGTAGGAATGATTGTACATAATGTTGTCTGTTACGTTCATAGTACCTTTCGCAATTGTGCAAAGTATGAGATTTGTTCATACCATCCGATTTCGGTGTGGCGGCGATCCATGTCTGAGCAGCCACGTCTCGTGTGGCAGAAAAATTTACAATTTTGACCGCCAAACCGCGGAATTATTTTTAATTTGCACATGTCGAACATACCAGTTTGCAAGAGAACAGGCTTCGAGCCAATGATGGGAAATTTTAATGCAATTAGTATTGTTTGCACCCTGTTTACACTTGGTTTGTAGGCTGAGGAGGACCATTAAGGCCTTTGATTTAGTTATCCTCAGTTGTAGGCAATAAAGTGTTTATGTGAACGCTACGTGTCTCAGGCCAGAGAACTGCGTTGATTTGGGATTATTTTATTATGTAACGCTACGTGTCTCAGGTCAGAGAACTGCGTTGATTTGTTTTTATTATGTGAACGCTACGTGTCTCAGGCCAGAGAACTGCGTTGATTTGGTTTTATTTTATTATGTGAACGCTACGTGTCTCAGCCCAGAGAACTGCGTCGATTTGGTTTTATTTTATTAGGTGAACGCTACGTGTCTCAGGCCAGAGAACTGCGTTGATTTGTTTTAATCTAAATTGGGGGCATTTTAATGCAATTAGTATTTACACCCCGTTTACACTTTGCTAAGTTGTAGGCTGAGGAGGACCATTAAGGCATTTGCTTAGTTATCCTCAGTTTTAGGCAATAAAGTGTTTATGCGAACGCTACGTGTCTCAGGCCAGAGAACTGCGTCGATTTGTTTGTATTAGGGAACGCTACGTGTCTCAAGCCAGAGAACTGCGTTGATTTGTTTTTATTATTTGAACGCTATGTGTCTCAGGTAAGAGAACGGCTGTTCATTGGGAAGTTAACACACTATTTTCATTTGAAGTATTTGTTATACCACAAGTCTAATGACGATGGAAAGTTTCTATATTACAACTAATAAATACCATGGCCAATTGCAAAACTAGTTTTCTATGTCCTTATTCCTTGTTCCAGGTGGATAGAACAATAATGAATTTTAACCAGCGCAGAGGAAGTTAAAATAGTTTATTGACAGCTACCTGGGACAAAGTTTTATTTATGGGGAGAGGAGGCTAGGAATGTAATCCTATGATGCAATAAACCTTGGGCGGGGAAGAAACCAGTCGCCGTAATGTAAACATGCGGTCAGCTCTCAACTTTCCTCCTCTTTCCTCTCCCCAATTTGGACGATAATACCTCATTCAGTCCATGGTATTTCGAAGTTGTCACACTTAACAAATTTTCCCCACCATCCATCCCCATGCTCCACCAAAAATGGTCAGTGACTTGTCATGTTTTCGATTATCTTTACACAGTTAGTAGCGGGAATTTAACGACAATCCACTCTCTCAAGGGCTATGCCTGGTCGCGTTCAAAATGATTACACGGGCCTTGCGGGGCTTTTTCCCGATCTTATTTCCCAGAACTCGAACTTTTCATACGGTCTGAGAGAGATTCAAGAGGTAATTAGCAAACCATTGGAATGCAACACCACGTATACCATAATGTGCCATCTTTTCTAGCAAAATATCATTATTTATCGTTTCAAACGCCTTCAAGACTGCTCTCTACTATGCTCCATTCTCTAAACACATATATCCTATTGCTCGTTTCAGTTTCATGCAATATTCTCTGACCGCTCGGACAGGTGCATGTGAGAGGAAGGCCAGAAACATAAAATATGTTACAATATTAATCTATTAGCCTACTCTCCCTTTTGGTATAAATCTAATGATTCATCATAGCCAGAAGTGCCTCTCTATCCACTGGGCCACCACTAGCTTCAGGAACTTGAATAATATTGCCTCTTCTGAAGCTCCCCTGATGACTTAATTCTGGACTGTCTTTATCAGCGTCCTGAGACCATGAATTTGAAGGTGAAGATGGTCTGGCAGCAGGTTTACGAGCAGGGACACCATCTCCTCCTGACTCTTTAATTGGAATCGTTGGCTTCGCGCACTCTCTGCGTCACTATCTTCTTCAGGGTGATATTGTGTATTACGTCTAGATGTTTCCTGAGAACTGGCAGGTCTATGAAACCCTGAGAACAAATCTGACATTCATGGGGTTTCTTGTCCCGGTGAACATACTCGTGCTTGTCCAGGTTACCCTTCGTCAGAAACGACTTACCACACACAGCACATTTATGTGACCGGATGTTGTGATGCCAATCCATATGCACCTTAAACATGCCTCTAGTTTGAAATGCCTTATTACAAAGTTCACATTTAAAACGCTTGTTAGCGGGGTCTTTGGAATGGATTTTCATATGGGCAATTTGGTGACTCGTGCGCTTGAATTTCTTTCCGCAAACGTCGCAGTGGTACTTGTAGACATCACTATGGACAGTAAGATTGTGCTGTTTCAGATTGGCTTGACTCTTGAAAGCTGATCCACAGACTTCACAACGGCAATGACCAGCATTGGAATGGACCCTTTTCCTGTGGATTTTAAGTTGATTATCCAGGAGGAAGCCTTTTCCACATTCCTCACATTTAAATGCACTCTCTATATTATGACTTTCAAGATGAAACTTAATCTCGCTGTTGGTGTAGAATCGTTTCCCACACAAATCGCAAATGTACTTTATCTCTTTGATGTGCACGTCATTGATGTGCCTCTCAAGACTTTGTTTGCTAGTAAGAGTTTTACCACATGTTTCGCATTCGATTAGCTTAGATTTATCATTATGCCTTTCCATGTGATAATCGTAATAATACTTTGACAGATAGGTTTTATCACATATCTTACAATAGTATTTTTGTCGTTCTGTTTTGTCCTTGTGGGTTTCGACATGTGTTATGTATAAACCTTTCTGCTCGAAAATTTTACCACATTTACTGCACTTATACTGCTGCCTATATTCCTCATGAATTGTACGCATATGTTTCCTTTGATAGTATTTTGTCTCAAATTGCAAATCACAAAGCAAGCATGCTATGGCATCTTCTCCATTTTCTGTTGATTTTTTACTGGTTGTAAAGGCGTTTTCGTCATCGCCGACATCTAAATTGTTTTCTTCCTTTGTTTCTTCTTCTGCCGTTTCATGGGTCGCCTTTTGTTCAATCATTTGACTTGGCTCACACGTTCCCTCCTGTGATTCGTGGACCTTCAAGTCAGCTGTCTGTCTTTTCCTTTTCTTTCCAATGGGATGGTCGGTAGAGGCATCTTGATTTTCTTCTACCTCCTTATCAGCATGTCCCCGGCCCTCATCTTTCTCCGATATAGCCAATGCATTGCCAGTCTCCTCCTCTACTTCAGCTTCACTGATCTCTGACTCTGGCATGGGCATCATTGCTGAGGTTTCTCTTTCTCTATCTTCTAATACAAGTTCTACTTCTCTCATTAGAATGAGATTTTCTTCACCCTTTTCTCCAATTTCCTTTGTTTCTTTTTCTGCAGTTTCATGGATTGCCTTTTGTTCAATCATTTCACTTGGCTCACATGTTCCCTCTTGTGATTCGTGGACCTTCAAGTCAGCTGTCTGTATTTTCATTTTCTTTCCAATGTGATGGTCGGTAGAGGCATCTTGATATTCTTCTACCCCCTCAGCAGCATGTCCCTGGCCCTCATCCATTTCTGATATCGCCAATGCATTTCCAGTCTCCTCCTCTAGTTCAGTTTCACTGATCTCTGACTCTGACATGGGCATCGTTGCTGAGGTTACTCTTTCTCTATCTTCTAATACAAGTTCTACTTCTTTCATTAGAATGAGATTTTCTTCACCCTTTTCTCCAATTTCCTTTGTTACTTTTTCTGCAGTTTCATGGATTGCCTTTTGTTCAATCATTTCACTTGGCTTACACGTTCCCTCCTGTGATTCGTGGACCTTCAAGTCAGCTGTCTGTCTTTTCCTTTTCTTTCCAATGAGAGGGTCGGTAGAGGCATCTTGATTTTCTTCTACCCACTCAGCATCATGTCCCTGGTCCTCATCCCTCTCCGATATCGCCAAAGCATTGTCAGTCTCCTCCTCTAGTTCAGCTTCACTGATCTCCGACTCTGGCATGGGCATCGTTGCTGAGGTTACTTTTTCTCTATTTTCTAATGCAAGTTCTACTTCTCTCATTAGAATGAGTTTTTCTTCACCCTTTCCTCCAACTTGCTTTGTTTGTTCTTTCACTTCCTGCATATCACCTATATCTCTTTTCTTACTCCCTGCGACCTTCTGCCTTGATGTTTGACCTCTTGCTTCACTGCGGCATGGATGTCTCAGAGCTTTTGTCTCAGATGGAAAGCATGTTTCATCCGGCTTATTTCCTTTTTTTGGCCTTTTTGTACTTTTCAGTTCCTCAAGATTCTCTACCATTTCTTAGGGAGTCATGTTATTATTATGAACGTAAGTAGGCAACTATTAAAGCCTTTCTACGAAACGATACATGCCGAATGGTCGAGTTCTTTACCTCCTTGGAATCTTGGTGTTGTGGAAAAGTAGCAGGGTAACTTATTTTCCTCTACTAGGGACAGTATCCTCAGTCTGTACTGGCTTAGCCGCACCGTGCTCAGTCTTAATGTGCTCTTCATCGCCAAAGTGAATGGATACTGAGAAAAGAAAAGAACAAACAGCTATAATATATGCAATACGAAACCTAAAACTTTAATTAGTATGTTTATGTCATAACTAATGCTGCATAATAAATACTACCATTCTGCTACTTGACATTTTGTATCTTTTCATGGTTCACAATTGGTCAAAGCCCCTCGCCCAAGATTTTGTAGCAAATGCTGTGTCTAATTCCATATCAATACCTTCCCAAGTTCCCATAGTATATCAAGACAAAGTAGTGCTGGAGGCTAGGCATACAATGAACTTGTGCCTTATATATCAAAGGAGAAGTTCACCTTGATATTACATTGGTTTCAATTAAAGTAGAAAAACGAGAATAATTGGTCTGTGAAAGCTAGAAAAAAAAGAGAGAATAAATCAAGATTCATGACTGTTTTGTTGTTGAATAGTTCAAATATCTTTTCAAATATCAGTAGGAGGTAATGTGAACTGCTCTAGCCGTTTAGTTCTTTCAATAAACTAACCTTGTTTCTGAGAAGCTATCTGTTGACTGCCACACTTGATGGCGATGTTTACAGCTCTAAGCTTCACCGGTAATGAAACTGCTGCATCTTTTTCTGCAGGATAAAATACACAATTACATGCAGGCTGTCTGTTAGAGTCAATATTTTGCAATTTCAATTCAAAATCTGAGTGGCAGATTGGTGCACGATTCTATCTATATTGATGGAGAAATAGATCATCTAAAGGGATATGAATAATGTGTCTATTCAAATTTCACTCCTCACTTGCAAAACTTATAAATAGTCTGCTGCAACTCCCCAGTATTGAGATCAACTTTATAATATTCATGGAATGAAAGTAAATTTAGACAAACTCTTCGAACCAGGGTAGATTTGATGCAGCAACATCTACTGTTATCACTGCATCAACTGTATACACAGGCCACTGCTATTAAGTCCATGTCAAACACACACTAATATGGAGACACTATCTCTCTCCTCCTAATTCTAACTCATTGCCATTCAAGATCCCCAGACCCCAGTAGAGAAATGGCTACAAATGATAGGGATTATGGGGACAGTTTATCAAATTAGGCCTTATAACTCAATAATGATTTTTTTGGGGGGGCCTGCAAATGGAACAGTGTACCTTTAAAAAGGCCAAACCGCCCATCCCCGGGTTTACCTTTGATGTAGGGTGCGTTTAATCGACACTTTTTTCACCCTAGAATCACGGTTTCTAAAGACGTTTAGTTCAAAACGCAATGCGTTCAAGCGATTTTTTTCGTCGGTCGTAAAAGTAAACGTGTTTGAAAACACAAACATGAAACGCTGAAAAAGATGCGTTTTGTATCATGATTCTGCAGAATCACGGTCGCTAAAGTTCGATTGAACGGACGGAGTTCTCAATCATGATTGTATGACGGAGCCTGTTCCGGTTTGGGCAAAAACCGCGCGCCTGCTTTTCATGCAATTTTCGTTTACTATACCATGCTCTTTATCGTGGCCTGTTCCGTTATTAGGTGGTCTGTCGTTTTCGACAGATCACCTATTGTTTTCGTCAGAATTTTCTTTCTTTATTTATTATTGCAATGACGACCTTCGTCATTGCCTTGTTTTCGTTCACATTCTGCCCCATTAATATTCTCCTGGTTTTCCTTATCGTCCAAAAATCGCATTCGTTTTGCACGTAGTGCTTGTCATTCCTAGTTAGGTGCTTTCCTCATGTCCTTTTCCATTCAAATTTCATAGGCATAGTCTCTAACATATCTTCATGGTCACTACATTCTTCGATTTTCGAAATCACTCATGCATAACCGTCCAGGCACCATTTTGACCGTTTCTGGTCCATTTTAAGGCCTTTCTATCTTCCTTCCTATCTCCACTATCCTAGTTCCTACAAACTTCTAACAAATTCCTCTAGATAGTCTAAGAGATGTTCCTTCATCTGCGACGCATAACCTGCCCTTTAAAATGCCATCTTCATACTCAAAATTCAAATCTGAAACCGACTCCATCAAAAATCTCTAAAATTCTTGAAAAATTGACCCCTAAATAATCTAAAACTGCCCTAACTTTCTCATATAAATTCCGTTTTGTATTTAAATCTCACAGTATCTTTTTCTCATAATTGCAGATAGCCATGCCAAATTTCACGCTCCAATGATTCTGCAAAACATAAATAGCGCCCTCTAAAGTTCTGGGAATTGGCTTTCTTTCTGTGGCCGTATCTCCATTATGGCTTGGCAGAACCGTACCCTTTTTTGGATTTAGATACTTGAAGATATGCCCTTTCCAGCCATATACAAAATTATATACCCTATCACTGACCAAATTTGAGAAAATTACCCTCCAAATTCGCAATTTTTAAGAAAATTCCGAAATAACTTCAACTTGCTCTAAAATAGCGATCGTTATACCTACATCATTGAAACTTGGCAGAAACATGTATCCATACACGTGACAACTGTTTGCTAAGTTTGGTAAAATTCGAATATGTCAGCGCAAAGTTATCGCCCAAAATGATGAATTTACTATGCATTACGTAATAGCGCGTTTTATGCGTGCAATACATTGCGCTTAAAAAAACAATGGTGTCAAACTGACCGCAATGAAGTGCCCTTTCGAATGATACCAAGTATAGTATATGTTCACATAGAAAATTGTGAGTAAATCGCATTTGAACAAAGGTCACTATACGAATTCCACCGAGTTTCCGCCCGAATCTAACACGTATCGGCTAGGACGTCATTTTTTTCAGACTGCTTTTCGCCCCTTAAATGTCCTTTTTTTTCCTTGAAAATTTGCAGTGGCATACCGAGTTCCAATACGCAGGGCACCTCTTGGCCGGATTTTTGAAATTGGTCAAGGGGGCCATTCAAGACGCCATTTTGTTCTATAAATCTATTTTACATCATGTGTTTCGATAGGATTATCATAGAAAAAAAGAGAGTAGTTTACAATAACAACCATGAAATTCTCTTTCTAATGATACCAAATACGGCCCATAAAGAGACATAAAGAGAGAGAGAAAAAACAATTTAACTCCGGTCATAATACATATCCTGTACGTTTTCCGCCCATGCATTACACGCATTGTCTATGGGGCATATCGGGTTCATGCTTTTGGCCCCCAGAACGATCTTTATTGCAACTAGAAATGCAATCGTGTCACAACGATGTGCGTGCAATGACGCCATGTTTCTACGTGTCAAACGAAAGAGCTTCTCTCGGACTATCCAGAGTAATTTGCACGAAGTCTGTAGCTTCTGTGATATTGGAGATAGGTAGGGCGAAAGAAATGCATCAACAGTGACCTTGATGGGATGGTACTATGCAGTGGCGGATCCAGGGGGGGGGACCCGGGGTGCCCGGGCCCCCCCTTGAGAAAAAAATCATGTAAAATCACGTGATTTTTACCTTTTTTTTGGGTTGGGCCCCCCCCCCCCCCTGGCGCTCAAGGGGTGGGGGGGGGGGGGTGCAATTTGAAAAAATTTCGAGGACCAAAAAAAAAAAAAAAAAATGTGCTCACTACCCCCCCCCCCCCCCCCCGGCCCCACCCCACTGAGCGACTTTTCGGTCGGCGCGATTTTCAAATTTTCGGGGGCAAAAAAAAAAAAAAAAAAATTGTGCTCACTACCCCCCCCCCCCCCCCCCCCCCCCCCCCCCCCACTGAGCGACTTTTCGGCCGGCGCGATTTTCCAATTTTCGGGAGCAAACAAAAATGAAGAAAGTTGGGCCCCCTCCCCTAAGAAATCCTGGATCCGCGCCTGGTACTATGCCTACGAAGTTTGAAAGAAATTGGGATAGGGGAAAGAACCTAGAAAGGGCTCGCAAGCACTGTGTCCACAAACCAATGGGATTTGGTGCATGTTTGACATTGCAATCAAGTTCGTTCTGGGGGCCAAAAGGGTGAACCCGATATGCCCCATAGACAATGCGTGTAATGAATGGGCGGAAAACGTGCAGGATCTGTATTATGACCGGAGTTAAATTGTTTTTTCTCTCTCTCTTTACGTCTCTTTATGGGCCGTATTTGGTATCATTAGAAAGAGAATTTCATGGTTGTTATTGTAAACCACTCTCTTTTTTCTATGATAATCCTATCGAAACACGTGATGTAAAATAGATTTATAGGACAAAATGGCGTCTTAAATGGCCCCCTTGACCAATTTCAAAAATCCGGCCAAGAGGTGCCCTGCGTATTGGAACTCGGCATGTCACTGCAAATTTTCAAGGAAAAAAAAGGACGTTTAAGGGGCGAAAAGCAGTCTGAAAAAATGACGTCATAGCCGATACGTGTTAGATTCGGGCGGAAACTCGGCGGAATACGTATAGTGACCTATATTCAAATGCGATTTACAATTTTCTGTGTGAACATATACTATACTTGGTATCATGCAAAAGAGCACTTCATTGCGGTCAGTTTGACACCATTGTTATCTCCGCGCAATGTATTGCACGCACTAAACGCGCTATTACGTAATGCATAGTAAATTCATCATTTTTGGCGATAGCTTTGCGACGAGGGCATTACAATTTATTTAACTTGGCAGACTGTTGTCACGTATATGGATACATATGTGTGCCAAGTTTCATTGATGTAGGTATAAAGATCGCCATTTTAGAGCAAGTTTAAGTTATTTTGGAATTTTCTTGAAAATGGCGAATTTGGAGGGCATTTTTCTCAAAGTCGGTCAGTGTTAGGGTATATAATTTTGTATATGGCTGGAAAGGGCATATCTTCAAGTATCTAAATCCAAAAAAGGGTACGGATTTGCCAAGCCATAATGGAGATACGGCCACAGAAAGAAAGCCAATTCCCAGAACTTTAGAGGGCGCTATTTATGTTTTGCAAAGGTATTTGAGCGTGAAATTTGGCATGGCTATGTGCAGTTATGAGATAAAGATACTGTAAGATTTAAATACAAAACGAAATTTATATGAGAAAGTTATGGCAGTTTTAGATTATTTAGGGGTCAATTTTTCAAGAATTTGAGAGATTTTTGACGGAGTCGGTTTCAGATTTGAATTTTGAGTACGAAGATGGCATTTTGAAGGGCAGGTTATGCATCGCAGATTAAAGAACATCTCTTAGACTATCTAGAGGAATTTGTTAGAAGTTTGTAGGATCTAGAATAGTGGAGATAGGAAGGAAGATAGAAAGGCCTTAAAATGGACCAAAAACGGACAAAATGGCGCCTGGACGGTTATGCATGAGTGATTTCGAAAATCAAAGAATGTAGTGACCTTTATGAGATGTTAGAGACCATGCCTATGACATTTGAAAGGAAAAGGACTTGAGGAAAGCACCAAACCAGGAACAACAAACACTACGTGCAAAACGAATGCGATTTCCTGACGATAAGGATAAGGATAAGGAAAAGGAAAAGGAGGAAAAGGAGAATATTAATGGGGCAGAATGTGAACGAAAACAAGGCAATGACGAAGGTCGTCATTGCAATGACGAACATGCACCAAATCCCATTGGTTTTTACACGCAGTGCTTGCGAGCCCTTTCTAGGTTCCCCTATCCCAATTTCTTTCAAGCTTCGTAGGTATAGCCACTACCATCCCATCAAGGTCACTGTTGAGGCCTTTCTTTCGTCCTACCTATCTCCAATATCACAGAAGCTACAGACTTCGTACAAATTGTTCTGGATAGTCCGAGAGAAGCTCTTTCGTTTGACACGTAGAAACATGGCGTCATTGCACGTACATCGTTGTGATACGATTGCATTTCTAGTTATTAGGTGGTCTGTCGTTTTCGACAGATCACCTATTGTTTTCGTCAGAATTTTCTTTCTTTATTTATTATTATCAGGTGGGCTGTATATAATACAGACCACCTTATATTTTTGTTAAAATCGTCTTTCTTTATCAGGTGGGCTGTATAACGTACAGACCACCTTATAATTTCGTTAGAATTGCCTTTATTTATTTATTTATTTATTAGGTGGTCTGTTGAAAACAGATCACCTATTGTTTTTGTTCAAATTTTCTTTCTTTATTATCAGGTGGGCTGTATCTAATACAGACCACCTTATATTTTTGTTAAAATCGCCTTTCTTTATTATCAGGTGGGCTGTATCTAATACAGACCACCTTATATTTTTGTTAAAATCGCCTTTATTATTTATCAGGTGGGCTGTATCTAATACAGACCACCTTATATTTTTGTTAAAATCGCCTTTATTTATTATCAGGTGGGCTGTATCTAATACAGACCACCTTATATTTTTGTTAAAATCGTCTTTATTTATTTATTAGGTGGTCTGTTGAAAACAGATCACCTATTGTTTTCGTCAGAATTTTCTTTCTTATTTATTTATTTATCAGGTGGGCTGTATATAATACAGAACACCTTATGTTTTCGTTAGAAAAATTTTCTTAATTCTCGCCACTTTTTTGTTAGCAGGATAACTTGAAAATGGCTCAATCAATTGCCTTGAAATTTGGCACACATATTTATTGGCATGAGGAAAGAGCACAGTAAGGTTTTCAACCTTGACCTTGACTGATAACGCTATCTAGGCGCCATTTTGTGAAAATCAACATATGATCATATCTTCATAACGGAAAGTTTTTTCTCATTCATATTTATCATGATCAAGGTCAATATCAGTCCGGTCAATTTCAGGTCCAAAAACGCGCGCGTACGCCATTATTAGCAATGGCATTTTATAAAGAGTCGCGCGCACGCGCATGCGCGCGCGTTTTCGTTTGTCACGGCCGAACGCAAAATAATTCCTCCCGGGTATTTTTTGACACAGTATTCCTCATATTTTTCCGAACAATTTGATACCATGTTTATCTCCTTACGACCATTATTAAGGGAATGAGCGTCCGTTCAAGATAAATGTCCGTGTGCGCGAACTCTTGTAATACATAGCATATATTATGGGCAACAACATGCCTATATAAAACCCTTATGGCTCTTTGGAATGCACGGGAACCCTCAATGTTTGTTCATATTCGGATAGAGTATGAGTGGGAGATGTGATTTCATGTCTCATTTGGCCATTAAATATATCGTGTCACCATCATATTGACCTTGGAACTCAAAATACGAATTTGCATATTATGACGTCAGCATATTTATGGAAAAATTGATTGTATCTCTGTAAATTTCAATTGAATCTCTTCCTAATGTTGATATCTTGTAGTTGAGGCGATTGTCTACAAGATCACTGCACATTATTTTTCATTTTGATGACGTCATCATAGTGAAAATTGCGATTAGAGCTAACTGGACAGATTTTCTTAATTTGCGTGTTAAGCCTATGGGAGGTGCCAATTTCGTTCAAATCATGGATCTACATGACATTAATCTTTGAGCCCTATCTAGCTCATTTGTGCTCTATGTTCTCCTAAATTTTTGGATGTTATAGCTGAGACTATGGGCTATAAAAGTTGTGCCTTTTGTTTTTTAATCAGATGGTGGGATCATGTCAAAATTTTCAATTGAAAGTTGAAATTGCAAATTTCTGTAGAACTTTGCGTAGTTAGTAATACGTGGATGACGTCACGGTTTCTCTTTATCAGGTGGGCTGTATATAATACAGAACACCTTATGTTTTCGTTAGAAAAATTTTCTTAATTCTCGCCACTTTTTTGTTAGCAGGATAACTTGAAAATGGCTCAATCAATTGCCTTGAAATTTGGCACACATATTTATTGGCATGAGGAAAGAGCACAGTAAGGTTTTCAACCTTGACCTTGACTGATAACGCTATCTAGGCGCCATTTTGTGAAAATCAACATATGATCATATCTTCATAACGGAAAGTTTTTTCTCATTCATATTTATCATGATCAAGGTCAATATCAGTCCGGTCAATTTCAGGTCCAAAAACGCGCGCGTACGCCATTATTAGCAATGGCATTTTATAAAGAGTCGCGCGCACGCGCATGCGCGCGCGTTTTCGTTTGTCACGGCCGAACGCAAAATAATTCCTCCCGGGTATTTTTTGACACAGTATTCCTCATATTTTTCCGAACAATTTGATACCATGTTTATCTCCTTACGACCATTATTAAGGGAATGAGCGTCCGTTCAAGATAAATGTCCGTGTGCGCGAACTCTTGTAATACATAGCATATATTATGGGCAACAACATGCCTATATAAAACCCTTATGGCTCTTTGGAATGCACGGGAACCCTCAATGTTTGTTCATATTCGGATAGAGTATGAGTGGGAGATGTGATTTCATGTCTCATTTGGCCATTAAATATATCGTGTCACCATCATATTGACCTTGGAACTCAAAATACGAATTTGCATATTATGACGTCAGCATATTTATGGAAAAATTGATTGTATCTCTGTAAATTTCAATTGAATCTCTTCCTAATGTTGATATCTTGTAGTTGAGGCGATTGTCTACAAGATCACTGCACATTATTTTTCATTTTGATGACGTCATCATAGTGAAAATTGCGATTAGAGCTAACTGGACAGATTTTCTTAATTTGCGTGTTAAGCCTATGGGAGGTGCCAATTTCGTTCAAATCATGGATCTACATGACATTAATCTTTGAGCCCTATCTAGCTCATTTGTGCTCTATGTTCTCCTAAATTTTTGGATGTTATAGCTGAGACTATGGGCTATAAAAGTTGTGCCTTTTGTTTTTTAATCAGATGGTGGGATCATGTCAAAATTTTCAATTGAAAGTTGAAATTGCAAATTTCTGTAGAACTTTGCGTAGTTAGTAATACGTGGATGACGTCACGGTTTCTCTTTATCAGGTGGGCTGTATATAATACAGAACACCTTATGTTTTCGTTAGAAAAATTTTCTTAATTCTCGCCACTTTTTTGTTAGCAGGATAACTTGAAAATGGCTCAATCAATTGCCTTGAAATTTGGCACACATATTTATTGGCATGAGGAAAGAGCACAGTAAGGTTTTCAACCTTGACCTTGACTGATAACGCTATCTAGGCGCCATTTTGTGAAAATCAACATATGATCATATCTTCATAACGGAAAGTTTTTTCTCATTCATATTTATCATGATCAAGGTCAATATCAGTCCGGTCAATTTCAGGTCCAAAAACGCGCGCGTACGCCATTATTAGCAATGGCATTTTATAAAGAGTCGCGCGCACGCGCATGCGCGCGCGTTTTCGTTTGTCACGGCCGAACGCAAAATAATTCCTCCCGGGTATTTTTTGACACAGTATTCCTCATATTTTTCCGAACAATTTGATACCATGTTTATCTCCTTACGACCATTATTAAGGGAATGAGCGTCCGTTCAAGATAAATGTCCGTGTGCGCGAACTCTTGTAATACATAGCATATATGGGCAACAACATGCCTATATAAAACCCTTATGGCTCTTTGGAATGCACGGGAACCCTCAATGTTTGTTCATATTCGGATAGAGTATGAGTGGGAGATGTGATTTCATGTCTCATTTGGCCATTAAATATATCGTGTCACCATCATATTGACCTTGGAACTCAAAATACGAATTTGCATATTATGACGTCAGCATATTTATGGAAAAATTGATTGTATCTCTGTAAATTTCAATTGAATCTCTTCCTAATGTTGATATCTTGTAGTTGAGGCGATTGTCTACAAGATCACTGCACATTATTTTTCATTTTGATGACGTCATCATAGTGAAAATTGCGATTAGAGCTAACTGGACAGATTTTCTTAATTTGCGTGTTAAGCCTATGGGAGGTGCCAATTTCGTTCAAATCATGGATCTACATGACATTAATCTTTGAGCCCTATCTAGCTCATTTGTGCTCTATGTTCTCCTAAATTTTTGGATGTTATAGCTGAGACTATGGGCTATAAAAGTTGTGCCTTTTGTTTTTTAATCAGATGGTGGGATCATGTCAAAATTTTCAATTGAAAGTTGAAATTGCAAATTTCTGTAGAACTTTGCGTAGTTAGTAATACGTGGATGACGTCACGGTTTCTCTTTATCAGGTGGGCTGTATATAATACAGAACACCTTATGTTTTCGTTAGAAAAATTTTCTTAATTCTCGCCACTTTTTTGTTAGCAGGATAACTTGAAAATGGCTCAATCAATTGCCTTGAAATTTGGCACACATATTTATTGGCATGAGGAAAGAGCACAGTAAGGTTTTCAACCTTGACCTTGACTGATAACGCTATCTAGGCGCCATTTTGTGAAAATCAACATATGATCATATCTTCATAACGGAAAGTTTTTTCTCATTCATATTTATCATGATCAAGGTCAATATCAGTCCGGTCAATTTCAGGTCCAAAAACGCGCGCGTACGCCATTATTAGCAATGGCATTTTATAAAGAGTCGCGCGCACGCGCATGCGCGCGCGTTTTCGTTTGTCACGGCCGAACGCAAAATAATTCCTCCCGGGTATTTTTTGACACAGTATTCCTCATATTTTTCCGAACAATTTGATACCATGTTTATCTCCTTACGACCATTATTAAGGGAATGAGCGTCCGTTCAAGATAAATGTCCGTGTGCGCGAACTCTTGTAATACATAGCATATATTATGGGCAACAACATGCCTATATAAAACCCTTATGGCTCTTTGGAATGCACGGGAACCCTCAATGTTTGTTCATATTCGGATAGAGTATGAGTGGGAGATGTGATTTCATGTCTCATTTGGCCATTAAATATATCGTGTCACCATCATATTGACCTTGGAACTCAAAATACGAATTTGCATATTATGACGTCAGCATATTTATGGAAAAATTGATTGTATCTCTGTAAATTTCAATTGAATCTCTTCCTAATGTTGATATCTTGTAGTTGAGGCGATTGTCTACAAGATCACTGCACATTATTTTTCATTTTGATGACGTCATCATAGTGAAAATTGCGATTAGAGCTAACTGGACAGATTTTCTTAATTTGCGTGTTAAGCCTATGGGAGGTGCCAATTTCGTTCAAATCATGGATCTACATGACATTAATCTTTGAGCCCTATCTAGCTCATTTGTGCTCTATGTTCTCCTAAATTTTTGGATGTTATAGCTGAGACTATGGGCTATAAAAGTTGTGCCTTTTGTTTTTTAATCAGATGGTGGGATCATGTCAAAATTTTCAATTGAAAGTTGAAATTGCAAATTTCTGTAGAACTTTGCGTAGTTAGTAATACGTGGATGACGTCACGGTTTCTCTTTATCAGGTGGGCTGTATATAATACAGAACACCTTATGTTTTCGTTAGAAAAATTTTCTTAATTCTCGCCACTTTTTTGTTAGCAGGATAACTTGAAAATGGCTCAATCAATTGCCTTGAAATTTGGCACACATATTTATTGGCATGAGGAAAGAGCACAGTAAGGTTTTCAACCTTGACCTTGACTGATAACGCTATCTAGGCGCCATTTTGTGAAAATCAACATATGATCATATCTTCATAACGGAAAGTTTTTTCTCATTCATATTTATCATGATCAAGGTCAATATCAGTCCGGTCAATTTCAGGTCCAAAAACGCGCGCGTACGCCATTATTAGCAATGGCATTTTATAAAGAGTCGCGCGCACGCGCATGCGCGCGCGTTTTCGTTTGTCACGGCCGAACGCAAAATAATTCCTCCCGGGTATTTTTTGACACAGTATTCCTCATATTTTTCCGAACAATTTGATACCATGTTTATCTCCTTACGACCATTATTAAGGGAATGAGCGTCCGTTCAAGATAAATGTCCGTGTGCGCGAACTCTTGTAATACATAGCATATATTATGGGCAACAACATGCCTATATAAAACCCTTATGGCTCTTTGGAATGCACGGGAACCCTCAATGTTTGTTCATATTCGGATAGAGTATGAGTGGGAGATGTGATTTCATGTCTCATTTGGCCATTAAATATATCGTGTCACCATCATATTGACCTTGGAACTCAAAATACGAATTTGCATATTATGACGTCAGCATATTTATGGAAAAATTGATTGTATCTCTGTAAATTTCAATTGAATCTCTTCCTAATGTTGATATCTTGTAGTTGAGGCGATTGTCTACAAGATCACTGCACATTATTTTTCATTTTGATGACGTCATCATAGTGAAAATTGCGATTAGAGCTAACTGGACAGATTTTCTTAATTTGCGTGTTAAGCCTATGGGAGGTGCCAATTTCGTTCAAATCATGGATCTACATGACATTAATCTTTGAGCCCTATCTAGCTCATTTGTGCTCTATGTTCTCCTAAATTTTTGGATGTTATAGCTGAGACTATGGGCTATAAAAGTTGTGCCTTTTGTTTTTTAATCAGATGGTGGGATCATGTCAAAATTTTCAATTGAAAGTTGAAATTGCAAATTTCTGTAGAACTTTGCGTAGTTAGTAATACGTGGATGACGTCACGGTTTCTCTTTATCAGGTGGGCTGTATATAATACAGAACACCTTATGTTTTCGTTAGAAAAATTTTCTTAATTCTCGCCACTTTTTTGTTAGCAGGATAACTTGAAAATGGCTCAATCAATTGCCTTGAAATTTGGCACACATATTTATTGGCATGAGGAAAGAGCACAGTAAGGTTTTCAACCTTGACCTTGACTGATAACGCTATCTAGGCGCCATTTTGTGAAAATCAACATATGATCATATCTTCATAACGGAAAGTTTTTTCTCATTCATATTTATCATGATCAAGGTCAATATCAGTCCGGTCAATTTCAGGTCCAAAAACGCGCGCGTACGCCATTATTAGCAATGGCATTTTATAAAGAGTCGCGCGCACGCGCATGCGCGCGCGTTTTCGTTTGTCACGGCCGAACGCAAAATAATTCCTCCCGGGTATTTTTTGACACAGTATTCCTCATATTTTTCCGAACAATTTGATACCATGTTTATCTCCTTACGACCATTATTAAGGGAATGAGCGTCCGTTCAAGATAAATGTCCGTGTGCGCGAACTCTTGTAATACATAGCATATATGGGCAACAACATGCCTATATAAAACCCTTATGGCTCTTTGGAATGCACGGGAACCCTCAATGTTTGTTCATATTCGGATAGAGTATGAGTGGGAGATGTGATTTCATGTCTCATTTGGCCATTAAATATATCGTGTCACCATCATATTGACCTTGGAACTCAAAATACGAATTTGCATATTATGACGTCAGCATATTTATGGAAAAATTGATTGTATCTCTGTAAATTTCAATTGAATCTCTTCCTAATGTTGATATCTTGTAGTTGAGGCGATTGTCTACAAGATCACTGCACATTATTTTTCATTTTGATGACGTCATCATAGTGAAAATTGCGATTAGAGCTAACTGGACAGATTTTCTTAATTTGCGTGTTAAGCCTATGGGAGGTGCCAATTTCGTTCAAATCATGGATCTACATGACATTAATCTTTGAGCCCTATCTAGCTCATTTGTGCTCTATGTTCTCCTAAATTTTTGGATGTTATAGCTGAGACTATGGGCTATAAAAGTTGTGCCTTTTGTTTTTTAATCAGATGGTGGGATCATGTCAAAATTTTCAATTGAAAGTTGAAATTGCAAATTTCTGTAGAACTTTGCGTAGTTAGTAATACGTGGATGACGTCACGGTTTCTCTTTATCAGGTGGGCTGTATATAATACAGAACACCTTATGTTTTCGTTAGAAAAATTTTCTTAATTCTCGCCACTTTTTTGTTAGCAGGATAACTTGAAAATGGCTCAATCAATTGCCTTGAAATTTGGCACACATATTTATTGGCATGAGGAAAGAGCACAGTAAGGTTTTCAACCTTGACCTTGACTGATAACGCTATCTAGGCGCCATTTTGTGAAAATCAACATATGATCATATCTTCATAACGGAAAGTTTTTTCTCATTCATATTTATCATGATCAAGGTCAATATCAGTCCGGTCAATTTCAGGTCCAAAAACGCGCGCGTACGCCATTATTAGCAATGGCATTTTATAAAGAGTCGCGCGCACGCGCATGCGCGCGCGTTTTCGTTTGTCACGGCCGAACGCAAAATAATTCCTCCCGGGTATTTTTTGACACAGTATTCCTCATATTTTTCCGAACAATTTGATACCATGTTTATCTCCTTACGACCATTATTAAGGGAATGAGCGTCCGTTCAAGATAAATGTCCGTGTGCGCGAACTCTTGTAATACATAGCATATATTATGGGCAACAACATGCCTATATAAAACCCTTATGGCTCTTTGGAATGCACGGGAACCCTCAATGTTTGTTCATATTCGGATAGAGTATGAGTGGGAGATGTGATTTCATGTCTCATTTGGCCATTAAATATATCGTGTCACCATCATATTGACCTTGGAACTCAAAATACGAATTTGCATATTATGACGTCAGCATATTTATGGAAAAATTGATTGTATCTCTGTAAATTTCAATTGAATCTCTTCCTAATGTTGATATCTTGTAGTTGAGGCGATTGTCTACAAGATCACTGCACATTATTTTTCATTTTGATGACGTCATCATAGTGAAAATTGCGATTAGAGCTAACTGGACAGATTTTCTTAATTTGCGTGTTAAGCCTATGGGAGGTGCCAATTTCGTTCAAATCATGGATCTACATGACATTAATCTTTGAGCCCTATCTAGCTCATTTGTGCTCTATGTTCTCCTAAATTTTTGGATGTTATAGCTGAGACTATGGGCTATAAAAGTTGTGCCTTTTGTTTTTTAATCAGATGGTGGGATCATGTCAAAATTTTCAATTGAAAGTTGAAATTGCAAATTTCTGTAGAACTTTGCGTAGTTAGTAATACGTGGATGACGTCACGGTTTCTCTTTATCAGGTGGGCTGTATATAATACAGAACACCTTATGTTTTCGTTAGAAAAATTTTCTTAATTCTCGCCACTTTTTTGTTAGCAGGATAACTTGAAAATGGCTCAATCAATTGCCTTGAAATTTGGCACACATATTTATTGGCATGAGGAAAGAGCACAGTAAGGTTTTCAACCTTGACCTTGACTGATAACGCTATCTAGGCGCCATTTTGTGAAAATCAACATATGATCATATCTTCATAACGGAAAGTTTTTTCTCATTCATATTTATCATGATCAAGGTCAATATCAGTCCGGTCAATTTCAGGTCCAAAAACGCGCGCGTACGCCATTATTAGCAATGGCATTTTATAAAGAGTCGCGCGCACGCGCATGCGCGCGCGTTTTCGTTTGTCACGGCCGAACGCAAAATAATTCCTCCCGGGTATTTTTTGACACAGTATTCCTCATATTTTTCCGAACAATTTGATACCATGTTTATCTCCTTACGACCATTATTAAGGGAATGAGCGTCCGTTCAAGATAAATGTCCGTGTGCGCGAACTCTTGTAATACATAGCATATATTATGGGCAACAACATGCCTATATAAAACCCTTATGGCTCTTTGGAATGCACGGGAACCCTCAATGTTTGTTCATATTCGGATAGAGTATGAGTGGGAGATGTGATTTCATGTCTCATTTGGCCATTAAATATATCGTGTCACCATCATATTGACCTTGGAACTCAAAATACGAATTTGCATATTATGACGTCAGCATATTTATGGAAAAATTGATTGTATCTCTGTAAATTTCAATTGAATCTCTTCCTAATGTTGATATCTTGTAGTTGAGGCGATTGTCTACAAGATCACTGCACATTATTTTTCATTTTGATGACGTCATCATAGTGAAAATTGCGATTAGAGCTAACTGGACAGATTTTCTTAATTTGCGTGTTAAGCCTATGGGAGGTGCCAATTTCGTTCAAATCATGGATCTACATGACATTAATCTTTGAGCCCTATCTAGCTCATTTGTGCTCTATGTTCTCCTAAATTTTTGGATGTTATAGCTGAGACTATGGGCTATAAAAGTTGTGCCTTTTGTTTTTTAATCAGATGGTGGGATCATGTCAAAATTTTCAATTGAAAGTTGAAATTGCAAATTTCTGTAGAACTTTGCGTAGTTAGTAATACGTGGATGACGTCACGGTTTCTCTTTATCAGGTGGGCTGTATATAATACAGAACACCTTATGTTTTCGTTAGAAAAATTTTCTTAATTCTCGCCACTTTTTTGTTAGCAGGATAACTTGAAAATGGCTCAATCAATTGCCTTGAAATTTGGCACACATATTTATTGGCATGAGGAAAGAGCACAGTAAGGTTTTCAACCTTGACCTTGACTGATAACGCTATCTAGGCGCCATTTTGTGAAAATCAACATATGATCATATCTTCATAACGGAAAGTTTTTTCTCATTCATATTTATCATGATCAAGGTCAATATCAGTCCGGTCAATTTCAGGTCCAAAAACGCGCGCGTACGCCATTATTAGCAATGGCATTTTATAAAGAGTCGCGCGCACGCGCATGCGCGCGCGTTTTCGTTTGTCACGGCCGAACGCAAAATAATTCCTCCCGGGTATTTTTTGACACAGTATTCCTCATATTTTTCCGAACAATTTGATACCATGTTTATCTCCTTACGACCATTATTAAGGGAATGAGCGTCCGTTCAAGATAAATGTCCGTGTGCGCGAACTCTTGTAATACATAGCATATATTATGGGCAACAACATGCCTATATAAAACCCTTATGGCTCTTTGGAATGCACGGGAACCCTCAATGTTTGTTCATATTCGGATAGAGTATGAGTGGGAGATGTGATTTCATGTCTCATTTGGCCATTAAATATATCGTGTCACCATCATATTGACCTTGGAACTCAAAATACGAATTTGCATATTATGACGTCAGCATATTTATGGAAAAATTGATTGTATCTCTGTAAATTTCAATTGAATCTCTTCCTAATGTTGATATCTTGTAGTTGAGGCGATTGTCTACAAGATCACTGCACATTATTTTTCATTTTGATGACGTCATCATAGTGAAAATTGCGATTAGAGCTAACTGGACAGATTTTCTTAATTTGCGTGTTAAGCCTATGGGAGGTGCCAATTTCGTTCAAATCATGGATCTACATGACATTAATCTTTGAGCCCTATCTAGCTCATTTGTGCTCTATGTTCTCCTAAATTTTTGGATGTTATAGCTGAGACTATGGGCTATAAAAGTTGTGCCTTTTGTTTTTTAATCAGATGGTGGGATCATGTCAAAATTTTCAATTGAAAGTTGAAATTGCAAATTTCTGTAGAACTTTGCGTAGTTAGTAATACGTGGATGACGTCACGGTTTCTCTTTATCAGGTGGGCTGTATATAATACAGAACACCTTATGTTTTCGTTAGAAAAATTTTCTTAATTCTCGCCACTTTTTTGTTAGCAGGATAACTTGAAAATGGCTCAATCAATTGCCTTGAAATTTGGCACACATATTTATTGGCATGAGGAAAGAGCACAGTAAGGTTTTCAACCTTGACCTTGACTGATAACGCTATCTAGGCGCCATTTTGTGAAAATCAACATATGATCATATCTTCATAACGGAAAGTTTTTTCTCATTCATATTTATCATGATCAAGGTCAATATCAGTCCGGTCAATTTCAGGTCCAAAAACGCGCGCGTACGCCATTATTAGCAATGGCATTTTATAAAGAGTCGCGCGCACGCGCATGCGCGCGCGTTTTCGTTTGTCACGGCCGAACGCAAAATAATTCCTCCCGGGTATTTTTTGACACAGTATTCCTCATATTTTTCCGAACAATTTGATACCATGTTTATCTCCTTACGACCATTATTAAGGGAATGAGCGTCCGTTCAAGATAAATGTCCGTGTGCGCGAACTCTTGTAATACATAGCATATATTATGGGCAACAACATGCCTATATAAAACCCTTATGGCTCTTTGGAATGCACGGGAACCCTCAATGTTTGTTCATATTCGGATAGAGTATGAGTGGGAGATGTGATTTCATGTCTCATTTGGCCATTAAATATATCGTGTCACCATCATATTGACCTTGGAACTCAAAATACGAATTTGCATATTATGACGTCAGCATATTTATGGAAAAATTGATTGTATCTCTGTAAATTTCAATTGAATCTCTTCCTAATGTTGATATCTTGTAGTTGAGGCGATTGTCTACAAGATCACTGCACATTATTTTTCATTTTGATGACGTCATCATAGTGAAAATTGCGATTAGAGCTAACTGGACAGATTTTCTTAATTTGCGTGTTAAGCCTATGGGAGGTGCCAATTTCGTTCAAATCATGGATCTACATGACATTAATCTTTGAGCCCTATCTAGCTCATTTGTGCTCTATGTTCTCCTAAATTTTTGGATGTTATAGCTGAGACTATGGGCTATAAAAGTTGTGCCTTTTGTTTTTTAATCAGATGGTGGGATCATGTCAAAATTTTCAATTGAAAGTTGAAATTGCAAATTTCTGTAGAACTTTGCGTAGTTAGTAATACGTGGATGACGTCACGGTTTCTCTTTATCAGGTGGGCTGTATATAATACAGAACACCTTATGTTTTCGTTAGAAAAATTTTCTTAATTCTCGCCACTTTTTTGTTAGCAGGATAACTTGAAAATGGCTCAATCAATTGCCTTGAAATTTGGCACACATATTTATTGGCATGAGGAAAGAGCACAGTAAGGTTTTCAACCTTGACCTTGACTGATAACGCTATCTAGGCGCCATTTTGTGAAAATCAACATATGATCATATCTTCATAACGGAAAGTTTTTTCTCATTCATATTTATCATGATCAAGGTCAATATCAGTCCGGTCAATTTCAGGTCCAAAAACGCGCGCGTACGCCATTATTAGCAATGGCATTTTATAAAGAGTCGCGCGCACGCGCATGCGCGCGCGTTTTCGTTTGTCACGGCCGAACGCAAAATAATTCCTCCCGGGTATTTTTTGACACAGTATTCCTCATATTTTTCCGAACAATTTGATACCATGTTTATCTCCTTACGACCATTATTAAGGGAATGAGCGTCCGTTCAAGATAAATGTCCGTGTGCGCGAACTCTTGTAATACATAGCATATATTATGGGCAACAACATGCCTATATAAAACCCTTATGGCTCTTTGGAATGCACGGGAACCCTCAATGTTTGTTCATATTCGGATAGAGTATGAGTGGGAGATGTGATTTCATGTCTCATTTGGCCATTAAATATATCGTGTCACCATCATATTGACCTTGGAACTCAAAATACGAATTTGCATATTATGACGTCAGCATATTTATGGAAAAATTGATTGTATCTCTGTAAATTTCAATTGAATCTCTTCCTAATGTTGATATCTTGTAGTTGAGGCGATTGTCTACAAGATCACTGCACATTATTTTTCATTTTGATGACGTCATCATAGTGAAAATTGCGATTAGAGCTAACTGGACAGATTTTCTTAATTTGCGTGTTAAGCCTATGGGAGGTGCCAATTTCGTTCAAATCATGGATCTACATGACATTAATCTTTGAGCCCTATCTAGCTCATTTGTGCTCTATGTTCTCCTAAATTTTTGGATGTTATAGCTGAGACTATGGGCTATAAAAGTTGTGCCTTTTGTTTTTTAATCAGATGGTGGGATCATGTCAAAATTTTCAATTGAAAGTTGAAATTGCAAATTTCTGTAGAACTTTGCGTAGTTAGTAATACGTGGATGACGTCACGGTTTCTCTTTATCAGGTGGGCTGTATATAATACAGAACACCTTATGTTTTCGTTAGAAAAATTTTCTTAATTCTCGCCACTTTTTTGTTAGCAGGATAACTTGAAAATGGCTCAATCAATTGCCTTGAAATTTGGCACACATATTTATTGGCATGAGGAAAGAGCACAGTAAGGTTTTCAACCTTGACCTTGACTGATAACGCTATCTAGGCGCCATTTTGTGAAAATCAACATATGATCATATCTTCATAACGGAAAGTTTTTTCTCATTCATATTTATCATGATCAAGGTCAATATCAGTCCGGTCAATTTCAGGTCCAAAAACGCGCGCGTACGCCATTATTAGCAATGGCATTTTATAAAGAGTCGCGCGCACGCGCATGCGCGCGCGTTTTCGTTTGTCACGGCCGAACGCAAAATAATTCCTCCCGGGTATTTTTTGACACAGTATTCCTCATATTTTTCCGAACAATTTGATACCATGTTTATCTCCTTACGACCATTATTAAGGGAATGAGCGTCCGTTCAAGATAAATGTCCGTGTGCGCGAACTCTTGTAATACATAGCATATATTATGGGCAACAACATGCCTATATAAAACCCTTATGGCTCTTTGGAATGCACGGGAACCCTCAATGTTTGTTCATATTCGGATAGAGTATGAGTGGGAGATGTGATTTCATGTCTCATTTGGCCATTAAATATATCGTGTCACCATCATATTGACCTTGGAACTCAAAATACGAATTTGCATATTATGACGTCAGCATATTTATGGAAAAATTGATTGTATCTCTGTAAATTTCAATTGAATCTCTTCCTAATGTTGATATCTTGTAGTTGAGGCGATTGTCTACAAGATCACTGCACATTATTTTTCATTTTGATGACGTCATCATAGTGAAAATTGCGATTAGAGCTAACTGGACAGATTTTCTTAATTTGCGTGTTAAGCCTATGGGAGGTGCCAATTTCGTTCAAATCATGGATCTACATGACATTAATCTTTGAGCCCTATCTAGCTCATTTGTGCTCTATGTTCTCCTAAATTTTTGGATGTTATAGCTGAGACTATGGGCTATAAAAGTTGTGCCTTTTGTTTTTTAATCAGATGGTGGGATCATGTCAAAATTTTCAATTGAAAGTTGAAATTGCAAATTTCTGTAGAACTTTGCGTAGTTAGTAATACGTGGATGACGTCACGGTTTCTCTTTATCAGGTGGGCTGTATATAATACAGAACACCTTATGTTTTCGTTAGAAAAATTTTCTTAATTCTCGCCACTTTTTTGTTAGCAGGATAACTTGAAAATGGCTCAATCAATTGCCTTGAAATTTGGCACACATATTTATTGGCATGAGGAAAGAGCACAGTAAGGTTTTCAACCTTGACCTTGACTGATAACGCTATCTAGGCGCCATTTTGTGAAAATCAACATATGATCATATCTTCATAACGGAAAGTTTTTTCTCATTCATATTTATCATGATCAAGGTCAATATCAGTCCGGTCAATTTCAGGTCCAAAAACGCGCGCGTACGCCATTATTAGCAATGGCATTTTATAAAGAGTCGCGCGCACGCGCATGCGCGCGCGTTTTCGTTTGTCACGGCCGAACGCAAAATAATTCCTCCCGGGTATTTTTTGACACAGTATTCCTCATATTTTTCCGAACAATTTGATACCATGTTTATCTCCTTACGACCATTATTAAGGGAATGAGCGTCCGTTCAAGATAAATGTCCGTGTGCGCGAACTCTTGTAATACATAGCATATATTATGGGCAACAACATGCCTATATAAAACCCTTATGGCTCTTTGGAATGCACGGGAACCCTCAATGTTTGTTCATATTCGGATAGAGTATGAGTGGGAGATGTGATTTCATGTCTCATTTGGCCATTAAATATATCGTGTCACCATCATATTGACCTTGGAACTCAAAATACGAATTTGCATATTATGACGTCAGCATATTTATGGAAAAATTGATTGTATCTCTGTAAATTTCAATTGAATCTCTTCCTAATGTTGATATCTTGTAGTTGAGGCGATTGTCTACAAGATCACTGCACATTATTTTTCATTTTGATGACGTCATCATAGTGAAAATTGCGATTAGAGCTAACTGGACAGATTTTCTTAATTTGCGTGTTAAGCCTATGGGAGGTGCCAATTTCGTTCAAATCATGGATCTACATGACATTAATCTTTGAGCCCTATCTAGCTCATTTGTGCTCTATGTTCTCCTAAATTTTTGGATGTTATAGCTGAGACTATGGGCTATAAAAGTTGTGCCTTTTGTTTTTTAATCAGATGGTGGGATCATGTCAAAATTTTCAATTGAAAGTTGAAATTGCAAATTTCTGTAGAACTTTGCGTAGTTAGTAATACGTGGATGACGTCACGGTTTCTCTTTATCAGGTGGGCTGTATATAATACAGAACACCTTATGTTTTCGTTAGAAAAATTTTCTTAATTCTCGCCACTTTTTTGTTAGCAGGATAACTTGAAAATGGCTCAATCAATTGCCTTGAAATTTGGCACACATATTTATTGGCATGAGGAAAGAGCACAGTAAGGTTTTCAACCTTGACCTTGACTGATAACGCTATCTAGGCGCCATTTTGTGAAAATCAACATATGATCATATCTTCATAACGGAAAGTTTTTTCTCATTCATATTTATCATGATCAAGGTCAATATCAGTCCGGTCAATTTCAGGTCCAAAAACGCGCGCGTACGCCATTATTAGCAATGGCATTTTATAAAGAGTCGCGCGCACGCGCATGCGCGCGCGTTTTCGTTTGTCACGGCCGAACGCAAAATAATTCCTCCCGGGTATTTTTGGACACAGTATTCCTCATATTTTTCCGAACAATTTGATACCATGTTTATCTCCTTACGACCATTATTAAGGGAATGAGCGTCCGTTCAAGATAAATGTCCGTGTGCGCGAACTCTTGTAATACATAGCATATATTATGGGCAACAACATGCCTATATAAAACCCTTATGGCTCTTTGGAATGCACGGGAACCCTCAATGTTTGTTCATATTCGGATAGAGTATGAGTGGGAGATGTGATTTCATGTCTCATTTGGCCATTAAATATATCGTGTCACCATCATATTGACCTTGGAACTCAAAATACGAATTTGCATATTATGACGTCAGCATATTTATGGAAAAATTGATTGTATCTCTGTAAATTTCAATTGAATCTCTTCCTAATGTTGATATCTTGTAGTTGAGGCGATTGTCTACAAGATCACTGCACATTATTTTTCATTTTGATGACGTCATCATAGTGAAAATTGCGATTAGAGCTAACTGGACAGATTTTCTTAATTTGCGTGTTAAGCCTATGGGAGGTGCCAATTTCGTTCAAATCATGGATCTACATGACATTAATCTTTGAGCCCTATCTAGCTCATTTGTGCTCTATGTTCTCCTAAATTTTTGGATGTTATAGCTGAGACTATGGGCTATAAAAGTTGTGCCTTTTGTTTTTTAATCAGATGGTGGGATCATGTCAAAATTTTCAATTGAAAGTTGAAATTGCAAATTTCTGTAGAACTTTGCGTAGTTAGTAATACGTGGATGACGTCACGGTTTCTCTTTATCAGGTGGGCTGTATATAATACAGAACACCTTATGTTTTCGTTAGAAAAATTTTCTTAATTCTCGCCACTTTTTTGTTAGCAGGATAACTTGAAAATGGCTCAATCAATTGCCTTGAAATTTGGCACACATATTTATTGGCATAAGGAAAGAGCACAGTAAGGTTTTCAACCTTGACCTTGACTGATAACGCTATCTAGGCGCCATTTTGTGAAAATCAACATATGATCATATCTTCATAACGGAAAGTTTTTTCTCATTCATATTTATCATGATCAAGGTCAATATCAGTCCGGTCAATTTCAGGTCCAAAAACGCGCGCGTACGCCATTATTAGCAATGGCATTTTATAAAGAGTCGCGCGCACGCGCATGCGCGCGCGTTTTCGTTTGTCACGGCCGAACGCAAAATAATTCCTCCCGGGTATTTTTTGACACAGTATTCCTCATATTTTTCCGAACAATTTGATACCATGTTTATCTCCTTACGACCATTATTAAGGGAATGAGCGTCCGTTCAAGATAAATGTCCGTGTGCGCGAACTCTTGTAATACATAGCATATATTATGGGCAACAACATGCCTATATAAAACCCTTATGGCTCTTTGGAATGCACGGGAACCCTCAATGTTTGTTCATATTCGGATAGAGTATGAGTGGGAGATGTGATTTCATGTCTCATTTGGCCATTAAATATATCGTGTCACCATCATATTGACCTTGGAACTCAAAATACGAATTTGCATATTATGACGTCAGCATATTTATGGAAAAATTGATTGTATCTCTGTAAATTTCAATTGAATCTCTTCCTAATGTTGATATCTTGTAGTTGAGGCGATTGTCTACAAGATCACTGCACATTATTTTTCATTTTGATGACGTCATCATAGTGAAAATTGCGATTAGAGCTAACTGGACAGATTTTCTTAATTTGCGTGTTAAGCCTATGGGAGGTGCCAATTTCGTTCAAATCATGGATCTACATGACATTAATCTTTGAGCCCTATCTAGCTCATTTGTGCTCTATGTTCTCCTAAATTTTTGGATGTTATAGCTGAGACTATGGGCTATAAAAGTTGTGCCTTTTGTTTTTTAATCAGATGGTGGGATCATGTCAAAATTTTCAATTGAAAGTTGAAATTGCAAATTTCTGTAGAACTTTGCGTAGTTAGTAATACGTGGATGACGTCACGGTTTCTCTTTATCAGGTGGGCTGTATATAATACAGAACACCTTATGTTTTCGTTAGAAAAATTTTCTTAATTCTCGCCACTTTTTTGTTAGCAGGATAACTTGAAAATGGCTCAATCAATTGCCTTGAAATTTGGCACACATATTTATTGGCATGAGGAAAGAGCACAGTAAGGTTTTCAACCTTGACCTTGACTGATAACGCTATCTAGGCGCCATTTTGTGAAAATCAACATATGATCATATCTTCATAACGGAAAGTTTTTTCTCATTCATATTTATCATGATCAAGGTCAATATCAGTCCGGTCAATTTCAGGTCCAAAAACGCGCGCGTACGCCATTATTAGCAATGGCATTTTATAAAGAGTCGCGCGCACGCGCATGCGCGCGCGTTTTCGTTTGTCACGGCCGAACGCAAAATAATTCCTCCCGGGTATTTTTTGACACAGTATTCCTCATATTTTTCCGAACAATTTGATACCATGTTTATCTCCTTACGACCATTATTAAGGGAATGAGCGTCCGTTCAAGATAAATGTCCGTGTGCGCGAACTCTTGTAATACATAGCATATATTATGGGCAACAACATGCCTATATAAAACCCTTATGGCTCTTTGGAATGCACGGGAACCCTCAATGTTTGTTCATATTCGGATAGAGTATGAGTGGGAGATGTGATTTCATGTCTCATTTGGCCATTAAATATATCGTGTCACCATCATATTGACCTTGGAACTCAAAATACGAATTTGCATATTATGACGTCAGCATATTTATGGAAAAATTGATTGTATCTCTGTAAATTTCAATTGAATCTCTTCCTAATGTTGATATCTTGTAGTTGAGGCGATTGTCTACAAGATCACTGCACATTATTTTTCATTTTGATGACGTCATCATAGTGAAAATTGCGATTAGAGCTAACTGGACAGATTTTCTTAATTTGCGTGTTAAGCCTATGGGAGGTGCCAATTTCGTTCAAATCATGGATCTACATGACATTAATCTTTGAGCCCTATCTAGCTCATTTGTGCTCTATGTTCTCCTAAATTTTTGGATGTTATAGCTGAGACTATGGGCTATAAAAGTTGTGCCTTTTGTTTTTTAATCAGATGGTGGGATCATGTCAAAATTTTCAATTGAAAGTTGAAATTGCAAATTTCTGTAGAACTTTGCGTAGTTAGTAATACGTGGATGACGTCACGGTTTCTCTTTATCAGGTGGGCTGTATATAATACAGAACACCTTGGCCCGAATTCACAACGGAGGTCTGAGGACAGACCCGGTTTGATCAGACCAAGGTTTATACAGACCTTGGTCTGAGCTCAAACCTGGTTTATTTTCAAACCCATTCCACAAAGGAAGGTTTGTATAAACTTTGGTCTGTAATTCCCAAACCTCGGACCAAGGTTTGTAAAACTAGTCTCAGCCATAGGGTTTCTAACATAATTGTTATGGGCTAGGGTTTAAATGTTAAGAATTGACAAAACTGTTAAACTAAGCATTGTTAGTACGATCCGGACATCTTAATGAGCAATCTTGAAAAGATGATGGTTAGAACATCTCTGAAATAAACTTTTGAATTGCATTTTCATGAATTAATCGAACCAAACTGGCGCGCCGATGCAGAAAGTGCCCCACGTACTCACATTTGTGTGGTGCTGGTGAAGCACTCAATCTGACCCAGAACAAATTGACATCGGCACCTGAAAACCTTCGTTAGATTAATACATCTAAGGTTGTCAAGGGCTCTTTTAAATTAACTGTAAGAGCCTTATTGTTTTGGGGGCTACAAATTCTTATCAATAAAATCACCTAACAATAATAATAATAATAATGATTTAATATGAATTAAGTTTTTATTGTGATTAATATATTAATTCATTTGATTGCAATTGTTAATTACTATAGATCTATATAGTTATTTTGTTAGAATTAATGGTCAATCAATTATTATTTTAACTAGTTCCCCGTTTGTTTTCCCAACTGGCTATTTTTTCACATCAAAATTGTAACTGGTAAATGATTTGTTTCCATATAATATTAATTTTTAAAAAATTCCTCTATGCTGGCCATCTTTTCTTTCTCTCTCCCTCCCTGTCTCTTTCTCTGTCCCCGTCCCTCCTCTCTCTTTCTACCCATTTTTGTTCTCTCTCCCTCCCTTTCTCTCTCTATTAATTCTTTTTCTTTCTCCCCTCTCTCTCTATTCATCTTTCTCTCTCTCTCCCTCCGTCTCTTTCTCTGTCCCCATCCCTCCTCTCTCTTTCTACCCATTTTTGTTCTCTCTCTCTATTAATTCTTTTTCTTTCTCCCCTCTCTCTCTCTCTTTCTCTCTCTCCCTCCCTTTCTCTCTCTATTAATTTTTTTCTTTGTCCCCTCTCTTTCTTCTTCTTCTTAACCATGCAAACACACACATCTGCACCCCCCCCCCAAAAAAAAAGGGAGAAAGAGATCGAGAGAGATAATCTGACACATATCTATTTCAGTTATCTTTGTAAATATATGAAAGCAAGAATATTGTATTTGTATTTTCATGTTTTACATAAATAATTGAGCATACAACACAATAGTAATCTACCGTTTGTTCAAACAATGCAGTTTACATTTGTAAATTTTGTAGCATGCTTATATGAAATATAGCCCACTAGAGGTTAAGAGAGGCTCTGGAAGGCCAATTAAAAGTCTCACTGTAGCGTTATTACTTATTGGCAGAAAGAAAATCAGAAATACAACAAAATGGGTGACGAAATTTAAATTTGCACATAAAAGTTCTTTAATTCTGACTTCGCTTAGTACAGTAAATAATATTTGTTGGAATACTCTCCCCTAGCTGACAACCAAATAATTTATATTGACCCACCCCTCAACTCAGCAGTGTATACAATGCTTATTATAGTTAAATCGGGTGCATTTAATCTACAGAGAACACTTAATTACAAATACCGTCAGAGTGACAACAAATACTTATCAACTAAACATAACATCAAAAATATTCATAAATAATCAACAGTTCAACACCCAGGTTCTTGATGTAATGCTGCATAACTACAAAGTATTGTGGGAACACCAGGGAGCAGGGAGAAATACATTTCGAGGTAATTCCAGTTGCAATTGAGTTAAATCTGTATTTTATAACTTATTACCGTATACATTGAAAAAATGTGTGGAATCCTTCATTAAATAATGTATAGCTCACTAAATAGATAGATAGTGGTAGTTATTTTACTTGACAGCTAAGAAAGCAATAAATGCTTGTTAGTAAGCTCCAGTGTTAGCTGTTTTAGGCTATACTTGGCCAAACCAATGCTATATTTGAACATGAATTTCCCCAATATGGGTAACAGGAAAGCATAAAAATAATTAAGAAGTGTCGACCTTCTCTCTTAGATTGATGAGGCATGGAACGTCCTCATCCTTGCATTTAATAAATATGTGCTCAATCACACATCTCCCTTTTTTTGTGTGTGAAGTGTTAAAGCCCCACTGTACTACTTGTAGCTACTTGCTCCCTCTATATAGAAAACTTCCCCAATCTGTGCCTGTTAATCCCCCATGATCCTCTTTTTCTTATGTTAATTAATCCCGTCAGTGACCTCGCTGGGTTGTCTAATCCTCTTTGGCTGAACTAGTACAGATGGCCTTTAAAGCACATCTGTGGTCAACCCTCTGAATGAAGAAATGGCTTCTGATGAGGCAGAGAAGGCATGGATACCTGCAAAATCGAATGGACAAAATAAACAATATCATAAACAATATTCTTAATTTCAACTTGTTCATTTTTTTTCTTGGAGGGGGGTGAGGGGGGGGGGGGGTAATACTATAGAAAAGGATACAATGTATTGTACACATAATCAGGAATAATTCAATCCTGTGTCACTAATACAAAAACTATGAGGTTCCTCTTGACAACAAACTAATCAAGTTGCATCCAGATATCAAAAACATTAATTATGATTTGTGAACTGAAATGTAAAAGCACATGAGCTCGTTTGAATTAATTACTTAATGCGAGTTGTTACTATATTACCAAATGAACATTCCTAACATGTCACATGTTGGCCAAATACAAAAAAGGAAACAAGATTGATTAAGAAAAAGAATAAACAAATGTTTTTATATAAAGAAAAAATCTACCTACCCTATAGTCTATCTCCAAGAATCAACTGTTATTCATATGCCCTAGCATCAAGCTGTCAATTCAGTGCACACTCAGAAAAGATCCTGGCATCGTGGCTGCTACCAGTCCAGGCCACCTTGCAACGATACTAGTTATTTTCCCAGCATAATCACAGACAACCTGTCAATATGAAATAACATGTTGGCATTCATCAGTTATTGAAACTCACTCATTTCACACTTTAGATAGGCCGTGAAATGTATAAATTTCACTTGTTATTTATGGTAATTAATGCAAATGCAGTTGAAGATGTGATAATTGCTTTTCAATATCTATTTATACAACACAAATTGGGAAGAAAATGCTAATTACCCTATATTTATTGACTGAATGATGAAGTATTTCTTCATTTTTAACTCATGTTTTCATTGTTTATCTTGTAACAATGTAAACAAAAATAATCTCACTTTTAACAAAACATTTCAAGCCTAAAACAACAAATGCTTTGTGTGTGGAGGGGGGGGGGGGGGGGAGGGGGGTACCCACTCTCTCATCTTTTTATGGTAAATGAACCTGTTTGTTTTTCTATAGTTTAAAATATATAGTGGTAATTGCCATTGATCAATTTACATGCTTCTCTTTGTTGTTTTTTCTTTCATTGATCAATGGCAAAAACAGTGGCCCAATTGCCATGGCCATCAAAAAAATATCAGAAATCTAGAGGTCATATCTGCATTGCCAATAGAAGGATGGAACAAGTTTTGATTTTTCAAATTTCCCTTTCGTTAAAAAGATATTAACGAGTGTTAGGATTTTTAAGTTTAACTATCCATTGGATATTCTTAACTGTGTACAAAGGCAGTGAAATGAGTACCTGTACGCGAATATTACTTTAATATCCATTTGGCCACTAGAAATCTTGCATTGGTCACCAATGAAATAGCATGGATGTACAACACACAAGACTGGAGAGTGTATAATGTGAAAATTTTGCAA